>WNNJ02001697.1:0-21531 GCA_012934845.2 Pomphorhynchus laevis
TATATATATATATATATATATATATATATATATATATATATATATATTAATTATCAGTTAATTAATCCAGAGAACAAAAACTTCTAATTTATTAACACAACGCGTTTCGAAAAATTTCTTCTTCAGGTGATTACACTAGATATTTTCTGCAGTATATATCTTGATTCCGACATGAAAGAATTCAGCGTATATCAATCACATACCAAAATTCCAATTATCATGGTACATGATATTCATGATACTTATTTAGCATTTTATCACTCATGATTTGTCCTATCCAATATTGCTCCGTTTGTTTCCTTTCATAGATATTTTTAAACCCTCCTTGTACAATTTGCGTTGATAATATATGATTTGGAAACTCAATTTTGTGATTAACCACTCCATCAAATCCTATTTTGTTCTTTAGAATATCAGCACGTCTATTGTTCATTCTCAAGTTTAATTGTCTACCGCTCTCTCCGATATACTGTTTTTGACAATCATTGCATGTTGATAAATATATTATATTCTTTGATTTACAAGTATGTTTACCTCTTGTTTTGTACGTTAACCCGGTGTGTTGACTCTTAAATGTGTTTGTAACATTCACTATATCCGCACAACATTTACATCTTTTATCTTTACATGGAGCTGAGCTACCCATACTTTTCGTCGCTTCTGTCATATTTTTAATTTTTGAATGTACAATTTGACTTTTAATGTTTTTGTTGTTTTTAAAATACACCTTAACTCTGTTTAGGCGGGTCAAATTTCTATCTTTGTTTGTGTTTAGTAATTTGTTAATATTTTCAAATGCTGCGTTATACTCTAGAATACAATTAATATTTTTATTGTCCTCCGAGCAGGCTTCCTCTTTGTGGTTTTTCAGCAAAATTGATCTGTTCATTTTTCTAACTCTGTTGTACTGTGTTAGGCACTGCCTATGAGAATATCCCTTTCATCCACCAAAAACAAAAAGAACATTGATATACAATGAATTTATCCGCAGAAGAAAAAATATGCAGCTTTCATCCACCAAAAACAAAAAGAACATTGATATACAATGAATTTATCCGCAGAAGGAAAATATGCAGCGAGAAATCACAATTTGAATCAAGTAGTAAAATATTGATGGACCAATTAAAAAAAATAGGGGATATTCTCATAGGCAGTGCCTAACACAGTACAACAGAGTTAGAAAAATGAACAGATCAATTTTGCTGAAAAACCACAAAGAGGAAGCCTGCTCGGAGGACAATAAAAATATTAATTGTATTCTAGAGTATAACGCAGCATTTGAAAATATTAACAAATTACTAAACACAAACAAAGATAGAAATTTGACCCGCCTAAACAGAGTTAAGGTGTATTTTAAAAACAACAAAAACATGGAAAGTCAAATTGTACATTCAAAAATTAAAAATATGACAGAAGCGACGAAAAGTATGGGTAGCTCAGCTCCATGTAAAGATAAAAGATGTAAATGTTGTGCGGATATAGTGAATGTTACAAACACATTTAAGAGTCAACACACCGGGTTAACGTACAAAACAAGAGGTAACCATACTTGTAAATCAAAGAATATAATATATTTATCAACATGCAATGATTGTCAAAAACAGTATATCGGAGAGAGCGGTAGACAATTAAACTTGAGAATGAACAATAGACGTGCTGATATTCTAAAGAACAAAATAGGATTTGATGGAGTGGTTAATCACAAAATTGAGTTTCCAAATCATATATTATCAACGCAAATTGTACAAGGAGGGTTTAAAAATATCTATGAAAGGAAACAAACGGAGCAATATTGGATAGGACAAATCATGAGTGATAAAATGCTAAATAAGTATCATGAATATCATGTACCATGATAATTGGAATTTTGGTATGTGATTGATATACGCTGAATTCTTTCATGTCGGAATCAAGATATATACTGCAGAAAATATCTAGTGTAATCACCTGAAGAAGAAATTTTTCGAAACGCGTTGTGTTAATAAATTAGAAGTTTTTGTTCTCTGGATTAATTAACTGATAATTAAACAGATTATTTATAGCGTCTTGAAATAGACCTCCAGAGGCTGTTAATGAATAATTGTAATTCAATATATATATATATATATATATATATATATATATATATATATATATATATATATTATATATATTAAAGAATTTTATTATTCCATTAAAGAATTTTTATGACAGACAAATAAATTAACCATTAAGAATATATACTTACGATTTTAATAAAATTTATATAAATCAGATAGCTGAGTCTACGTATTTTATACGATATATAAATAAAAATAAAGATAAATAATAAATAATTCACAGATCTTTAGTTACGATCTTTAGTCCCAGATCTTTAGTCATATATAATTGTTGATGATAAAACAAAATTTAAAAATTTAAAAACTAATCAGCAAACAATATATAAACAGAATAGAAATTAATATTGGAATAAGAAAAAATAAAGGTTAATTTCATTTAGCTATAAAACCAACAACTAGTTTTTCTTATATATCGCTTCGGAACATTTATGTCACCAATCACGTGATCACAACGCATGTTTGTTAGCACTAGAAATTAAATCATTTCGACCTTTGCAATATGCTTACGACATACGTGTTACACATTCGCCCTGATCTTGTGGTGGGTATTCACAGGTATAAAGCTCCAAGTACTTAGCGTGCCGTTGCACGTCTCGATTACTATCTCGTAGTTTCAAGTCGATCTCTACCGTTGTCATTATTTTCATGGTCATAATTTTCGTTGTCGTCATCTTCACTGACACCATCATCGTTATCCTGCAATTTTTCCAACATCAGCATTTCTGTAAATCCTATCATTAAAAGTAAAGTAATAACAAGGCCAAATTTAAGTAAATATATTCCTAAAATAAGGTATAAACTCCTACCACCATTAGAACGAAAAATTTGTAATTATAATAAAGAATTGAAATATATATGTAACGATAATATTAGAAACATAATGGAAACAGAATGAAATTGTAAAAGTCTTAGTTTTGATAAAATAAATGAACATATATGTACCCATAATCTAGAATTAATTGAAAATTGTGAATTAAGAAAGCTGCTATCAAATAGGCATAATTATAGATTAAAAAATAACAAAGACAAAAATAAAATTAACAATTCGTTATATAATAACTTAAATGATTACTTTAGTAAGCTGATTAATAGTGAAAGCTCGAAATATTTAAGATAAAAATTTGGAAAATTATATATTTGATAAAATTAAAAATTAAATTAAATTAAAATAACAAACAATTATAAAAGAAAAGATAAAATTAATAAAGATATGTATAAAGAACTTACTAAATTAAAGGATAACTATATAATAACAACTATTGATAAAGCTAGTAATAACTTTGTCTTCATATGCAAAAAGCTTTATTATGATATACTAATGAAAGAGCTTAATTCTAATGCTTAAAATGTAAATCCAGCATATGAACGTAGTGAGTTGAGTTTAGAAACAATTATTACAAGTCACTGTTCTATAATGGATAAAAAGGGTATAAAGGTTGAATTAGATAATAAAACTATACCTATATTATATTGGAATCCAAAATTACATAAAAATCCAATAAAACCTAGGTTCATATGTAGTGCGTTTAAATGTACATTAAAACCACTTTCTGTCTATATGAATAAAATACTTAAAGTAATTAAAGCACACTTTAAAAAATATTGCAAGGTAATCGAAATTAATACTGGTATAAAATACTATTTCAGTATTAATTTTACAAAAGAATTTTTAGAACAGCCAAAGGCATAAATTTTCAAAATATAAATACATACGATTTTAGTACTCTTTTTACAAATCTAGGTTTAGTAGATATTAAAGAAGCGTTAGTAAAATTAATTAATCTTATATTCGGAAAAAGATATATATATATATATATATATATATATATATATATATATATATATATATATATATATATGTTATAATAATTATAACGCCTATCTAACAAAAATTAAACCATCAAGTAAATATAAATATATGGATAAAATTAAATTAATAGAATCCTTAAATATTTTGATAAATCAAAATTATTTAAAAGTAGGGACATCTATATTTAGACAAGTAAAAGGTGTTCCAATGGGTGGTAATAGTAGCCCAATTATAGCTGACTTGTTTTTAAGCTTTATAGAATATGAATTTGTTCATAACTGTGTAAAAACTAAATCTAAACAATATAAATATATGAAATATATGTTTCGATACATTGATGATATATGTGTATTTAATTCTAATAATTTTTATTCAATTAGTGAACAAATTTATCCAGAAAGCCTTATTCTTAACAAAACCAATATTAATGATAAAGAAGGTGTATATCTAGATATGAACATTAAATTAACATTAACTAAAACTACTATTAATTTATATCGTAAAGATGACATATTTAAATTTACAAGAAACATATTTTTGCATGAGCATTCATGCATACCATTTCATATAAAATATAATACATTAAATAATGAAATTTTAGGAATTGCAACGATATGTAATAATATAGGCTTTCTTCAAAATCATTTAAATAATTTAATAGATACATATTTTAAACTAAGTTACTATAAAAATAACATCAAGCAGAAAATAGTAAAATATATAAATACACAATAATATAAAGAATAAATTTAAACTCTTAAGTGGCAAATTTTTATGTATGGATAATAAATAATATACTTTGTATTAGAATAAGATACTAGATAGTTATTTTAGAGGAAATACATCATTAGCATGTATTTGGCCCCGCTGCTATGTTGGGTAGAGGAGTTAGGGGCCGAAACCTGATAGCATAGCAGTTCCTCCTGATGACCTCTAATTTTTATTCTGATACAACGTCTGTTATTTATCAGTCAATTCATAAAAATGACGTTTATTTTAAATTTCAATTTTTTATTTGAACTTGATATAAATTATAAAAAATCTAAAAACAATTATTAATTTTATTATTTAATTATTAAATTTTGATTTAGCATTATTATGTTTTGTTTATTTTATAATTATATTAAATACGTAGACTCAGTTAGCTGATTTAATTTGTTCTGCTGACATGTTATTATTGACATGTGTACTTTGTTTTCCCGGTAATATGACCTCTGCCAGAAATAATGAAACTATGTATTATTGGTTACGACTTTACTATTATTTTTTCTTAATTTCAAACAAGTTTGATGAATTATTAATTCTTAAAAAAGGGAGAAGTTTGCATCCCAAGGTGTTTACACTTTAAAATGTAAACTGCTTCACGTGATTACGTTTAAGAGACCAGGTAATGGCCAAACACTAGGTCGCGTAGCGCGTGGAGTGAAGATGGTAGATCTTTATAGATCTTGTTCCAGCCTGCAACCGCCTTAAGCAGGGCAGCCCCCTGTCAGATGCTGCTGGATGGCCCGTTGTAAGTTTAGTCTGAGTCAACTAAACTAGGTGGCGACACCGAAAAAGCAACGTTAAAAATTATGACTTAAAAGTTACATGTACTCAACCATATTGGAAAAATATGTAAGTACTAATGATTTCAATTTTAGATCTTTTAAATGTAACAGAAAAAAATGTATAATTTGTGATGTTATAAATAATAATAATTGTATCGTAAGTAATACGACAAACAAATGTTTTTCATTAAATATTAATAATAATTGTAACTGCAATACTGCAGGTGTAGTGTATCTTATACAATGTACATGTGGATTGCAATATATAGGAGAAACATATCAAATGTTAAAAACTAGGTTTAGGCAACACATATATAATATACAGCATAATAGTCAAACTATATTTCATAAACATATGAGATTAATAGGACATGATATTAAAAACTGTAAATTATTTATTTTAGAACATATTATCGAAGAAAACATTTCAATATTAAATCAAAAACTATTAGAAAAAGAAGATTTTTGAATTAAAACGCTTAATTCCATGTACCCATTAGGATTGAATGACGTGGTACAAGGAATTGACAGAAGTAGTATAATACATAATAAACAACTATATTATAATAATCAAGTTAAACGCAAACCAAGAAGTCATGGTAAAAAAAGGAATAGGAAAAATAGAGTTAAAAATATTAAAACAGATATGTATATAAATGAACGATATTAGAAATATTAAAACAACTTTTAAGTGATAATAAGCTAAAAGATCTTTATGTAAATATAAGAAGTTTTTCTAAAGATATCATATGTTCAATAAATCAAAAATTAATTAACGACTATGATATGCTAAGTTGTATAATAGACAGTTATTGTAATACAAAATACTATAATCGTACAATAAATGTTAATAATAACAATAGAAAATATACATTAACCATAAACTTCATTAATAAATGTATAGATAACATAAATATAGCCGGACTTTTAAATAATTCTAAAAGTAAAGAAATAATAGGGTCAGATTTAATTAAATATATTCCTAAAATAAGGTATAAACTCCTACAACCATTAGGACGAAAAATTTGTAATAATATTAAAGAATTAAAATCAATATGTAACGATAATATTAGAAACATAATGGAAACAGAATGCAATTGTAAAAGTCTTAGTTTTGATAAAATAAATGAACATATTTGTACACGTAATCTAGAATTAATTAAAAATTGTGAATTAAGAAAGCTGCAATTAAAAGTGTATAAATATAGATTAAATAATAACAACGACAAAAATAAAATTTACAATTCGTTATATAATAACTTAAATGATTACTTTAGTAAGCTGATTAATAGTGAAAGCTCGAATATATCTAAGATAAAAATTTGGAAAGATTATATATTTGATAAAATTAAAAATAAAATGAAAATAACAAACAATTATAAAAGGAAAGATAAAATTAATAAAGATATGTATAAAGAACTTACTAAATTAAAGGATAACTATATAATAACAACTATTGATAAAGCTAGTAATAACTTTGTCTTCATATGCAAAAAGCTTTATTATGATAAACTAGTGAAAGAGGTTAATTCTAATGATTTAAATGTAAATCCAACATATGAACGTAGTGAGTTTAGTTTAGAAACAATTATTACAATAATAATGGATAAAAAGGGTATAAAGGTTGAATTAGATAATAAAACTATACCTATATTATATTGGAATCCAAAATTACATAAAAATCCAATAAAACCTAGGTTCATATGTAGTGCGTTTAAATGTACATTAAAACCACTTTCTGTCTATATGAATAAAATACTTAAAGTAATTAAAGCACACTTTAAAAAATAATGCAAGGTAATCGAAATTAATACTGGTATAAAATAATATTTCAGTATTAATTTTACAAAAGAATTTTTAGAACATACAAAAGGAATAAATTTTCAAAATATAAATACATACGATTTTAGTACTCTTTATACAAATCTAGGTTTAGTAGATATTAAAGAAGCGTTAGTAAAATTAATTAATCTTATATTCGGAAAAAGATATACATATATATGTTATAATAATTATAACGCCTATCTAACAAAAATTAAACCATCAAATAAATATAAATATATGGATAAAATTGAAATTAATAGAATCCTTAAATATTTTGATAAATCAAAATTATTTAAAAGTAGGGACATCTATATTTAGACAAGTAAAAGGTGTTCCAATGGGTGGTAATAGTAGCCCAATTATAGCTGACTTGTTTTTAAGCTTTATAGAATATGAATTTGTTCATAACTGTGTAAAAACTAAATCTAAACAATATAAATATATGAAATATATGTTTCGATACATTGATGATATATGTGTATTTAATTCTAATAATTTTTATTCAATTAGTGAGCACATTTATCCAGAAAGCCTTATTCTTAACAAAACCAATATTAATGATAAAGAAGGTGTATATCTAGATATGAACATTAAATTAACATTAACTAAAACTAATATTAATTTATATCGTAAAGATGACATATTTAAATTTACAAGAAACATATTTTTGCATGAGCATTCATGCATACCATATAATATAAAATATAATACATTAAATAATGAAATTTTAAGAATTGCAACAATATGTAATGATATTGGCTTTCTTCAAAATCATTTAAATAATTTAATAGATACATATTAAAAACTAGGTTACTATAAAAATAACATCAAGCAGAAAATACTAAAATATATAAATCAACACAATAATATAAAGAATAAATTTAAACTCTTAAGTGGCAAATTTTTATGGATGGATAATAAATAATATACTTTGTATTAGAATAAGATACTAGATAGTTATTTCAGAGGAAATACATCATTAGCATGTATTTGGCCCCGCTGCTATGTTGGGTAGAGGAGTTAGGGGCCGAAACCTGATAGCATAGCAGTTCCTCCTGATGACCTCTAATTCTTATTCTGATACAACGTTTGTTATTGATTAGTCAATTCATAAAAATGACATTTTTTAAATTTAATTTTTTTTAACTTGATTTAAATTATAGAAAATCTAAAAACAATTATTAATTTTATTATTTAATTATTAAATTTTGATTTAGCATTATTATGTTTTGTTTATTTTATAATTATATTAAATACGTAGACTCAGTTAGCTGATTTAATATGATATGAACATTAAATTAACATTAACTAAAACTACTACTAATTTATATCGTAAAGATGACATTTTTAAATTTACAAGAAACATATTTTTGCATGAGCATTCATGCATACCATATAATATAAAATATAATACATTAAATAATGAAATTTTAAGAATTGCAACAATATGTAATAATATTGGCTTTCTTCAAAATCATTTTAATAATTTAATAGATACATATTTTAAACTAGGTTACTATAAAAATAACATCAAGCAGAAAATAGTAAAATATATAAATCAACACAATAATATAAAGAATAAATTAAAACTCTTAAGTGGCAAATTTTTATGGATGGATAATAAATAATATACTTTGTATTAGAATAAGATACTAGATAGTTTTGTCAGGGGAAATACATCATTAGCATGTATTTGGTACCGCAGCTATGTGGGTAGCGGAGATAGGGGCCGAAACCTGATAGCACAGCAGTTCCTCTTAATGACCTCTAATTCTTATTCAGATACAACGTCTGTTATTTATTAGTCAATTCATAAAAATGAAGTTTATTTTAAATTTCAATTTTTTTATTTCAACTTGATTTAAATAATAAAAAATCCAAAAACAAATATTAATTTTATTATTTAATTATTAAATTTTGATATAGAAGCATTATGTTTTGTTTATTTCATTAATATATTAATTATTTAGACTCAGTTAGCTGATTTGAATTGTTTGGTTCAAACAATATCCTAAGATCTAGAATATTATGAAGAGTTATATCTATTTAAACTGTCTGTTCTGAAATTATTCCAGTAATTTATCTTTTTGACCATATATATCATGAGATTGCATCAAAGATGATTAATAACAACGGTCCAGGATTCCAGTGGAATACGGCAATATGTTAAAAGCTGCTGTCGTAATTGACTGGACTACACTCAACGATCAGCGTCCTATTCGTCACTACCACTTCAGGTATCGCGATCCTGGTCTGTCGCCTATGACCTGGTGATATATTAAGAAGGCAACTCTGAGAATTTGCTTTCGTGGTAGCATGGATATTACCTCTTTAAACTAACCATGTGCTTTCCGGATCATCCTTATTTTATTCTGCAGGAATTTTACTTGCTGTCGTTGCTTGCTTTCTCACAGTATACAACGGTCCAAGATTTCTTTGGAAATACGTCATTTATACTAAATGGTGTTGCTTGATAGACTGGACTTCGATTCACGACTTTCAGTCACCATGTCACTTCTAGACGACCACTTCAGCATCGAAATAATGAGTACCCGGCAACACTCATCAGTAGAATGAGGTACACACTGGTCGTTTCGGTTGCCTGTGTGACATTGTGAATAAAGGCGTTTCCGACACTTTGCTTAATTGTCTGAGGCTTACGCTCTTAACCAGATCGAATTGCTGTGCGGACCATCCTTAAACACTAGGCAGAGGTTGTTGCTGAATTGTCGCTGCACTCGTTGGATCCTAAATGGATACGGCAGGTATAATAGTAATGCACGAATGTGCTGAGTAGACAACGGTCCAGGATTTCTTACGAAATACGGCATTTATACTAAATGGTGTTGCTTGATAGACTGGATTTCGATTCACGACTTTCAGTCACCATGTCACTTCTAGACGACCACTTCAGCATCGAAATAATGAGTACCCGGCAACACTCATCAGTAGAATGAGGTACACACTGGTCGTTTCGGTTGCCTGTGTGACATTGTGAATAAAGGCGTTTCCGACACTTTGCTTAATTGTCTGAGGCTTACGCTCTTAACCAGATCGAATTGATGTGCGGACCATCCTTAAACACTAGGCAGATTTTGTTGCTGAATTGTCGCTGCACTCGTTGGATCCTAAATGGATACGGCAGGTATAATAGTAATGCACGAATGTGCTGAGTAGACAACGGTCCAGGATTTCTTACGAAATACGGCATTTATACTAAATGGTGTTGCTTGATAGACTGGACATCGATTCACGACTTTCAGTCACCATGTCACTTCTAGACGACCACTAAGGCGTTTCCGACACTTTGCTTAATTGTCTGAGGCTTACGCTCTTAACCAGATCGAATTGCTGGCGGACCATCCTTAAATTCAGCAACAACCTCTGCCTAGTGTTTAAGATGTTCCGCACATCAATTCGATTTGGTTAAGAGCATAAGCCTCAGACAATTAAGCAAAGTGTCGGAAACGCCTTTATTCACAATGTCACACGGGCAACCGAAACGACCAGTGTGTACCTCATTCTACTGATAAGTGTTGCCGGGTACTCATCATTTCGATGCTGAAGTGGTCGTCTAGAAGTGACATGGTGACTGAAAGTCGTGAATCGAAGTCCAGTCTATCAAGCAACACCATTTAGTATATATATATATATATATATATATATATATATATATATATATATATAGCGATGTATTAAGCTGCGATCCGGGATCTAATATAGATTCGTCCATATATTTTCAGAGTAAAATTTTGTGAACCGGTAAAGACCAAAAACAATATAATTTATTTTAACGTTTCGTCCCTTACTAGGACTTCTTCAGAACAATTGTATAGAACTTAATATAACCAAATTTAAGACAAATAAATATATATATATATATATATATATATATATATATATATATTATCTCACCAATATTTCCAGCAGTTTGTCTTTGAGAAAATAAACAACAAAGTTATTTATAATAACTTTGTTGTTTATTTTCTCAAAGACAAACTGCTGGAAATATTGGTGAGATAATATTTATTGAAAAAAAGAGTTCATTGAAAAGGACCCCAGCTGTGAGAAAAACACCCACAACTATAATATATATATATATATATATATATATATATATATATATATATATATATATATATATATATATATATATATATCTGGATCATGCCCAGTACTTGCACTTCTGTCTCAACAACAATTTGACAACGAAAGGCATTAAAATTAAGAAACCGATGCAAGTCAATTTTAAACTAAGCTCTGAGAGCGCCCACAAATACAAATGCAGATGGAATTTGATTTAAAAAAATGCGGAAGTCCAGTTAACTAAAGTTTTTTTGAATTCTATTCGACCGCTTTCAATTCTTCACTTGAAACAATTGATTTGGATTTCCACAATGCACTACTGACAGATAAATGTAAAAAGCTGCTTAAACTAACTCACAGATACGTTCACCGTAATGAACTTATGCATTTAAACATTGACTCAAATAGACATTTCAGAAACCGTAAACGATCGAAGTCAAATAGAAACCACAACATCGCAGAAAATCATTCCGCCCATGAGAATTATGACAATGTGGTGAACCTTTCAACTACCTCACTCTCGAATGAAGACATTAGATTATTGTCATTCGCCCCTATGCCGCGAGAGTTTGAGAGATTGAAGCTGGTTGACAGTCTTTGCTACATGTCAACGTCAATGTTTCATAACAAAGATACTCCGGACGTACTAGAAGCACGACTACGATTTCTTAGCTCAAACAACATCCAAAAATATGTATCGATGTGTCCAAACCATCGCACAGAATAAAATATGAACAAAGAAAACAGATTAGCGCTAATAAACTTACGCAACATTAATGAAATTATAATTCTTCCTGCGGATAAAGGTAGTAAGACCGTAGTAATGGATATAAAGTCATACATCGAAGAAGGCATTAGACAGTTAAAGTCTCATGCGTATAGAGAGGCATATGATAATGACTTCAAAGCTATGACAATTACTGTCCTAAATACGATAAAGAACCATGTTTGCGATGAAAAATTAGCTCAGTCGCTTGCTGTGAGCAATCCGATACCAGGCTATATGTATCAATTACCCAAGATTTACAAAAATACCATCCCTTGTACAGGAAGACCTATTGCAATGAATTGCGGTACAATGTGTGAGAAAATATCTCGTCACCTTCATGATGTTTTATATCCCCTACTAATGACTCGTCATTCTTTCTTGTCTAGTACGGATAATTTCATAAGGAAATTCGAGAATTATAAACAAAGAATACATAAAAACTCAATTATATGTACGTTGGACATTGAGTTGCTATTCACAGCAATTGAACACAAAAATGGACTAAAAGCGATTCGAACTAGTCTTTCGCGCGCAGGTTTCTTTGACGGTGATACAAACGACTTGATCTCTTTATTAGAGATTGTATTGAAGTCCAACATATTCGACTTTGATTGAAAGCTTTATATGCAGCTAGTAGGAGCTGCGATGGGTACTGCGGTAGGCCCCACGTACGCAGGACTATACGTAGCTGAAGTAGAAGAGCAATACATAGCGAGTTGCCTACACAAACCTAGTCTTTGGTTGCGCTATGTAGACGACATTTTCAGTGTATGAGACCACAGCCACGAAAGTCTAGTAGAGTTTATTGATGGGCTCAATACTGTATCTGAGTTGAAATTCACATACAATAGGGATCAGATTAATGATCAGATAAATTTCCTTTATGTTATGATATCAAGATCTACTGATGGATCCTGCGAAACATCTCTTTATCGCAAATTGATGAGACACGTTCACTAATACACGCCAGCAGTGATCATCACCTAAAGATAAAACAACTCTTAATTCGCAATGAGGCTATTCGATTGAAGAAAATATGTTCTACCTCTTTTAATTTCGAGAAATGTCTGCAGCATTTACACGAGGAGTTATCCAAACGTGGATATAGATGGAAGCAAATTCAAAGACAATTTCGCGATGTACGGAGGATGAAGAGAGATGAGTTGCTGTCTAAGAAAACTAAAAGAAATGATAATGAATTATTTACAGTTTTGGATTATATTCCAGCATTAATGGGAATTCAAATTGATGTAACCGGGCTATTAGTTCCTTAGAGCTTAATCGAAACATTGAAATTCGTCGTCCTCGCATCGGTTATCGTATAACGTACAATTTGCAAGGAATTCTAAATTCAGCTAAAACAGAGAAAGGCACAAGTGGCAAATGTAACGATAAACGCTGTAAATGTTGTGCTAATATGGACGTCTCAAACAGCTTTAACAGTTCAATAACTGGGATGCAATATTCTATTAAAGGAACACACACTTGTAATTCTAGCAATCTTATATACTTGTGCGAATGTATGGAGTGCCAACAACAGTATATCGGCGAAACATCAGGACAGATGAACATTCGCATGAACAATAGACGTTCTGACATAAAATCTAAGCACATCGACAGGGATAGTGCTGCAAACCACATGATAGAGAATAGCAATCACTCTATGAACGTAACAATTTTAAGAAGCGGATTTTCATGTGATGCAAAAAGAAAGAATGCAGAGCAGCGGTGGTTAGCACAATTAATGTGTGATAAAACACTAAATACGTTCCATCGTTGCCGCCTACCGTAGAAATATATATAAAGTGCAATGCATATATGTAGCTATAGTTTAGAAATTTGTACAATAAATTTTTCTGAAGAATGCAGTAACGCCGAAAGCTAAAAATCTCACTGTAATTAGATATATATACTAAATGGTGTTGCTTGATAGACAAGACTTCGATTCACGACTTTCAGTCACCATGTCCACTTCAGCATCGAAATGATGAGTATCCGGCAACACTCATCAGTAGAATGAGGTACACACTGGTCGTTTCGGTTGCCTGTGTGACATTGTGAATAAAGGCGTTTCCGACACTTTGCTTAATTGTCTGAGGCTTACGCTCTTAACCAGATCGAATTGCTGTGCGGACCATCCTTAAACACTAGGCAGAGGTTGCTGCTGAATTGTCGCTGCACTCGTTGGATCCTAAATGGATACGGCAGGTATAATAGTAGTGCACGGATGTGCTGAGTAGACAACGGTCCAGGATTTCTTACGAAATTCGGCATTTATACTAAATGGTGTTGCTTGATAGACTGGACTTCGATTCACGACTTTCAGTCACCATGTCACTTCTAGACGACCACTTCAGCATCGAAATGATGAGTACCCGGCAACACTCATCAGTAGAATGAGGTACACACTGGTCGTTTCGGTTGCCTGTGTGACATTGTGAATAAAGGCGTTTCCGACACTTTGCTTAATTGTCTGAGGCTTACGCTCTTAACCAGATCGAATTGCTGTGCGGACCATCCTTAAACACTAGGCAGAGGTTGTTGCTGAATTGTCGCTGCACTCGTTGGATCCTAAATGGATACGGCAGGTATAATAGTAGTGCACGGATGTGCTGAGTAGACAACGGTCCAGGATTTCTTACGAAATACGGCATTTATACTAAATGGTGTTGCTTGATAGACTGGACTTCGATTCACGACTTTCAGTCACCATGTCACTTCTAGACGACCAATGAGTACCCGGCAACACTCATCAGTAGAATGAAGTACTCACTGGCCGTTTCGGTTGCCTGTGTGACATTGTACATCAATGCGTTTCCGATACTTTGCTTAATTGTCTGAGGCTTACGCTCTTAACCAGATCGAATTATCCTTAAACATTAGGCAGAGGTTGTTGCTGAATTGTCGCTGCTCTCGTTGGATCCATAAAAGATTCGGCAGGTATAATTGTAGTGCACGGATGTGCTGAGTATACAACGGTCCAGGATTTCTTACGAAATACGGCATTTATACTAAATGGTGTTGCTTGATAAACTGGACTTCGATTCACGACTTTCAGTCACCATGTCACTTCTAGACGACCAATGAGTACCCGGCAACACTCATCAGTATAAAAGAGTACTCACTGGCCGTTTCGGTTGCCTGTGGACATTGTGAATAAAGTCGTTACCGACACTTTGCTTAATTGTCTTAGGCTTACGCTCTTAACCAGATCGAATTGCTGTGCGGACAATCCTTAAACACTAGGCTGAGGTTGTTGCTGCACCCGTTAGATCCATAATGGATACGGCAGGTATAATAGTAGTGCACGGATGTGCTGAGTATACAACGGTCCAGGATTTCTTACAAAATACGGCATTTATACAAAATGGTGTTGATTGATAGACTGGACTTCGATTCACGACTTTCAGTCACCTTGTCACTTCTAGACGACCAATGAGTACCTGGCAACATTCATCAGTAGAATGAAGTACTCACTCGCCGTTTCGGTTGCCTTTGTGACATTGTGAATAAAGGCCTTTTCGACACTTTGCTTAATTGTCTGAGGCTTACGCTCTTAACCATATCGATTTATCCTTAAACACTAGGAAGAGGTTGTTGCTGAATTGTCGCGTTACTCGTTGGATCCATAATAAATACGGCATGTATAATAGTTGTGCACAGATGTGCTGAGTAAACAACGGTCTAGGATTTCTTACGAAATACGGCATTTATACTAAATGGTGTTGCTTGATAGACTGGACTTCGATTCACGACTTTTAGTCACCATGTCACTTCTAGACGACCAATGTGTACCCAGCAAAACTCATCAGTATAATGAAGTACTCACTGGCCGTTTCGGTTGCCTGTGTGACATTGTGAATAAAGTCGTTTCCGACACTTTGCTTAATTGTCTTAGGCTCTCGCTTTTGACCAGATCGAATTGCTGTGCGGACCATCCTTAAACACTAGGCTGTGGTTGTTGCTGAATTGTCGCTGCACTCGTTGGATCCATAATGAATACGGCAGGTATATTAGTAGTGCACGAATGTGCTGAGTATACAACGGTCCAGGATTTCTTACAAAATACGGCATTTATACAAAATGGTGTTGCTTGATAGACTGGACTTCGATTCACGACTTTTAGTCACCATGTCACTTCTAGACGACCAATGTGAACCCGGCACCGCTCATCAGTAAAATGAAGTACTCACTGGCTGTTTCCGTTGCCTGTGTGTCATTGTGAAAAAAAGGCGTTTTCGACTATTTGCTTAATTGTCTGAGGCTTACGCTCTTAATTAGATCGATTTATCCTTAAACACTAGGCAGAGGTTGTTGCTGAATTGTCGCTCCAGGTGTTGGAACCAAATTGGGAACGGCAGGTATAATAGTAGTGCGCGGATGTGCTGAGTAGACAACGGTCCAGTATTTCTTACGAAATACGGCATATTTACAAATTGGTGTTGCTTGATAGACTGCACTTCGATTTACGACTTTCAGTCACCATGTCACTTCTAGGCGACCAATTAGTACCCGGCAACACTCATCAGTAGAATGAAGTACTCACTGGCCGTTTCGGTTGCCTGTGTGACATTGTGAATAAGGATGGTCCGCGCAACAATTTGATCTGGTTAAGAGCGTAAGCCTAAGACAATTAAGCAAAGTTTAGGAAACGCCTTTATTCACAATGCCACACAGGCAACTGAAACGGCCAGTGAGTACTTCATTTTACTGATGAGTGTTGCCGTGTACTCATCATTTCGATGCTGAAGTGGTCGTCTAGAAATGACATGGTGACTGAAAGTCGTGAATCGAAGTCCAGTCTATCAATTTACAATATTTAGTATAAATGCTGAATTTCGTAAGAAATCCTGGACCGTTGTCTACTCAGCACATTCGTGCATTACTATTATACCTTCCGTATCCATTTAGGATCCAACGAGTGCAGCGACAATTAAGCAGCAACCTCTGCCTAGTGTTTAAAGATGGTCCGCACAGCAATTCGATCTGGTTAAGAGCGTAAGCCTCAGACAATTAAGCAAAGTGTCGGAAACGCCTTTATTTACAATGTCACACAGGTAACCGAAACGATTAGTGTATACCTCATTCTACTGAAGAGTTTTGCCGGGTACTCATCATTTCGATGCTGAAGTGGTCGTCTTGAAGTGACATGGTGACTGAATGTCGTGAATCGAAGTCCAGTCTATCAGGTCACACCATTTAGTATAAATGCCGAAGTTCGTAAGAAATCCTGGACCGTTGTCTACTCAGCACATCCGTGCACTACTATTATACCTGCCGTATCTATTTAGGATCCAACGAGTGCAGCGACAATTCAGCAGCAACCACTGCCTAGTGTTAGAGGATGGTCCGCACAGCAATTCGATCTGATTAAGTGCGTAAGCCTCAGACAATTAAGCAAAGTGTCGGAAACGCCTTTATTCACAATGTCACACAGGCAATCGAAACGACTAGTGTGTACCTCATTCTACTGATTTATGGTGCCGGGTACTCATCATTTCGATGCTGAAGTGGTCGTCTTGAAGTGACATGGTGACTGAAAGTCGTGAATCGAAGTCCAGCCTATCCCGCAACACCATTTAGTATATATATGCTTGTCGTGGTTTGCGTTGGGTTTTTTGTCTGAGTGAAATCTGCCGATCCAGCGTTGCTCATTTTATCTTCTTGTTTTCTCATCACACACCTCTAATATTTGATAGATAAAGCTGTGATCTGCACCATTTGAGAGTATGTGATACGCTGCACCATCAGCTGGCATTCCTATCTTTATATGGTGACATCGTTGTAAGTCTATCTTTTTGTGCGTGTTTAGTTTCATCAATGTATTGTGCATCAAACTTTCTGCACGCTGCCAGGTAGATTGTAACTTTGGTCTTACAATTAGTGCTTATTTTTAGGCGGTAATATCTTCCGGTCGTTGTGCTGCAGACTGTAGGCGCTAGTTTAATGCAACATTTGCAACGCTTGTCATTACATTTTGATGTACAATGTTTCTTATCGCTTTTTCTTACATTCATCGTGATGTGCGAAAGCAGTGATTGAAGTGTTTTTCTTGCTCGGAAGTATTAACGAGGTCGTTTAATGTTACTTCCGTAATGTTTGTTTGCATTGCTAACGGTTGCGTGGGATCTTTATGAAGCTTCCGAAAAGTTGGACAATAGTCGACAGTCATGATAGATGTCTGTTCCACTTTAGTTTTCTTTAATGTTGTAGAATTTCTCAAATTCTGACGCATTACTGTTGATCCAACTTTTCGAGTATCCTCGATGCATCAACATATTTTTAAAGTTTAGCATATGCATTTATTTTTTTCCACTTTCAGAGCACCGCCGAATAATCCGTTTTATTTTATTAGATACAGTGTTGCCTTTGACAGCACTAGAATGACAGCTATCAGCATGGATAAACGTCGGAACAAAAGTATCTTTGCGGTAAAGTTCATACTGTATGTGGCCTCGATCATTAAAGTACAAATGAACTTCGAGGAAATCTGCTGTAATGCCGGAATTGAACTCGAAGTTCAGAGGGCCAGACTTTTGCAACTAGTTTAAGTTCCTCAATTACTTCTTTGTGATGTAAATCAAATATGTCGTCAATATATCGTAGGTACATGTATGGAAGTGTCATAAGTTTCGTCAATATGCGCTGTTCGTAATGGTGCATATATATTATCGCATAAGATGGAGCCACTGGGGTCCCCATCGCGGTACCTTTTATCTGTCTATATAATGAACCGTTGAACTCGAAGATGTTGTTTTCCAATATGACCATTGTTCCTTCTCTTACAAAGTTTATCTTATTCTTCTCCCAGCGGGCACCTTCCATCATTGTAACTAATGCTTCTATACCATCAGTGTGCGCGATTGAGATATAAAGGGACACTACGTCCATTGTTGCGAATACGTCATTACCATCATTAGTACGTCGCACGGAGTCCAGCCGTTCTAGAAAGTGGTCGGTACTGTGTAAATGAGAAGCACTCGTTTTAGCAACGGTTTTAATAATGAGTCTATATATTTGCTTAATTGATCAGTTGCCGTTCCGCATGCACTGACGATTGGACGTCCGGGCGTTGGAGATACCTTTTTATGGGTCTTGGGAAGCATAAACAATCGTCCGGGTTTTGCAGTGCTCAAGGTTATCTTCTGTGCGTCTATAAGGTTAAGGACTTTCAGACTGATGTATTTGTCAATAAGATTTCCGACGCTCTTTAATGCGAGAATTAGTGCCGCCTGGCTGGTTGGTTCATATACATCACTGTTTAATTATATCATGGCTTCTTCGACGTATGCTTGAGTATCCCATATTACAACTTCACCTCCTTTATCACTGCGCTTGACTGTAATGTCCGACAAGTTTCAGATCTCTTTGATCGCGCCATAAAATTCTTGGCTAATATTTAGAGCACCGATATGTGTACATTGTTTTGAAACGTACATCTCAAACATTTTCTTTCCTACTTCAGATGAGGGTGCATTTTTCGGAGCTTCAAAGTTCAACGCTATATTCCGAATTCCTTTCATAAGTTCATACCGATCAAATTCATGAAGAGTGAGAGCAAAATTTAAGCCTCGTGACAGTAAACTCAATTGTGTTTCGGTAAGTTCACGAGTTGATAGATTCGTTACGTTGTGAATCTGCGCCTTCTCGGACTGTCCTCGTATGGATCTTTTGTACGAAACATGGCGCTTATTCTACTGTCATTCATATAGTCATTGTTTAGCGGTGGTGACCGATCTGCAGAAATATCTTGGACAGCTTGCGCGATTTACAGCGCAGAAGTTTCTCCAGAAGTGGTTCGTCAGGTTGACTGCAAGTGTGTAGCTGCAATATCGCTATATTAGTTTAGCAACTGTCTTACAAGCTCAGTTTCAGCACACTTAAAAGTGTGCTTTTAAAGCACACTTTAAAAAATATTGCAAGGTAATCTAAATTAATACTGGTAAACACTATTTCAGTATTAATTCTACAAAAGAATTTTTAGAACAGACAAAAGAAAAAAATTTTCAAAATATAAATACATACGATTTTAGTACTCTTTATACAAATCTAGGTTTAGTAGATATTAAAGAAGCGTTAGAAAAATTAATTAATATTATATTCGGAAAAAGATATACATATATATGTTATAATAATTATAACGCCTATCTAACAAAAATTAAACCAAATAAATATAAATATATGGATAAAATTGAATTAATAGAATCCTTAAATATTTTGATAAATCAAAATTATTTAAAAGTAGGGACATCTATATTTAGACAAGTAAAAGGTGTTCCAATGGGTGGTAATAGTAGCTTAATTATAGCTGACTTGTTTTTAAGCTTTATAGAATATGAATTTGTTCATAACTGTGTAAAAACTAAATCTAAACAATATAAATATATGAAATATATGTTTCGATACATTGATGATATATGTGTATTTAATTCTAATAATTTTTATTCAATTAGTGAGCACATTTATCCAGAAAGCCTTATTCTTAACAAAACCAATATTAATGATAAAGAAGGTGTATATCTAGATATGAACATTAAATTAACATTAACTAAAACTACTATTAATTTATATCGTAAAGATGACATATTTAAATTTACAAGAAACATATTTTTGCATGAGCATTCATGCATACCATATAATATAAAATATAATACATTAAATAATGAAATTTTAAGAATTGCAACAATATGTAATGATATTGGCTTTCTTCAAAATCATTTAAATAATTTAATAGATACATATTAAAAACTAGGTTACTATAAAAATAACATCAAGCAGAAAATACTAAAATATATAAATCAGCACAATAATATAAAGAATAAATTTAAACTCTTATGTGGCAAATTTTTATGGATGGATAATAAATAATATACTTTGTATTAGAATAAGATACTAGATAGTTATTTCAGAGGAAATACATCATTAGCATGTATTTGCCCCCGCTGCTATGTTGGGTAGAGGAGTTAGGGTCCGAAACCTGATAGCAAAGCAGTTCCTCCTGATGACCTCTAATTCTTATTCTGATACAACGTTTGTTATTGATTAGTCAATTCATAAAAATGACGTTTTTTTAAATTTAATTTTTTTAACTTGATTTAAATTATAAAAATCTAAAAACAATTATTAATTTTATTATTTAATTATTAAATTTTGATTTAGCATTATTATGTTTTGTTTATTTTATAATTATATTAAACACGTAGACTCAGTTAGCTGATTTAATTTGTTCTACTGACATGTTATTATTGACCTGTGGACTTTGTTTTCCCGGTAATATGACCTCTACCAGAAATACTGAAACTATGTATTATTAGTTACGAATTTACTGTTATTTTTTCTTATTTTCAAACAAGTTTGATGAATTATTAATTCTTAAAAAAGGGAGAAGTTTGC
>WNNJ02001698.1:0-20117 GCA_012934845.2 Pomphorhynchus laevis
TTTAAAAATATTGACGGAGGATTTATAAAGCAAAATTTGCTTCTTCATTTGACTACCTGTTAATAAGCGAACATGAGAAATACATAAATCTGTAATATTATATAATTATGAAATAATTTATAATTATCTTGTGATAATATATTAAATAACGTATTACAATTTTAAAATATTGACGGAGGTCTTATAAAACACAACTTGCTTTTTCATTAGACTACCTGTTAATAAACGGACATGAGAAATACATAAATCTGTAATATAAACATTTTAAAATAATTTATAATTATGATGTGATAATATATTAAATAACGTATTAAAATTTTAAAATATTGACGGAGGATCAATAAAACACAATTTGCTTCTTTATTTGACTACCTGTTAATAAACAGACATGATAAATAAATAAATCTGTAATATTACAAAATTATAATATAATTTATAATTATGATGTTATAATATATTAAACAACGTATTACAATCTTAAAATATTAACGGAGGATTAATAAAACACAATTTGTATCTTTATTTGACTACCTGTTAATAAACGGACATGAGAAATACATAAATCTGTAATATTATATAATTATAAAATAATTTATAATTATGATGTGATAATATATTAAATAACGTATTACAATTTTAAAATATTTACGGGGGATTAATAAAACACAATTTGCTTCTTTATTTAACTTCTTCTTCTTAGCGTTTATCCCGTATGACGGGGTCCGCTTGCCACGATCGTTGACGCCAAAATGCCTTCTTTGCTGCGTCTTTGGGCGTGAGTCCGACCATTTTCATGTCCTTAAGAAGGGTATCCATCCATCTTTTCTGTGGTCTTCCTATTGGTCTCTTTCTGTCGACCTCGATTTGAAATGGTGCCTGCGCTAATGTGTTCACGTCTGCCCTCATTACATGTCTATACCATCGCAGCCTTGATTCTATCAGTTTGTCTGCTATGGGTGCTACGCCAAATCGCTTGCGGATGTCTTCGTTACGGACATGATCTAGGCGAGTCTTTCCTGCGATCCACCTTAGCATTTTGGTTTCCATGCATCCAAGCTTACATTCTGCTTCTGCTGTCATTGCCCAGGACTCAGCACCGTACATTGCTACAGGCCGTATTACGCTTCTGTAGAACTTCGATTTGAGTTTGTCTGGCATGCGTTTGTCGCACAAAACTCCAGTGGCTGCTCTCCATTTTGTCCAGCTTGCGTTGATGCGAGTGGTGACGTCTTTTGCCACTCCTCCTGTGCTGGAGATGACTGATCCCAGATATTTGAACGCAGTTGTCTTTGGCAGAAGCACGCCATTAACTGATATGCTTACATCTTCGTTCTGGTTCGTCGTCATGTACTCTGTTTTGGCTGTGTTCAGTTTCAACCCAAACTGTGCCAGGCGATCGTGCCATTGCTGAACTTGTTGCTCGAGGTCATGTTTGTCTTTAGATACCAGCATAACATCGTCGGCATACAGGATGGTCCATGGTGCTTGTCTTAGAAGGTCTTTCGTAATCACGTCCATAACTATGATGAATAGTAATGGGGAGAGTGCAGATCCTTGGTGCACACCGACTGAGATTGGAAATTCTCTGGATTTTCCCGCTGCTGTTAGCACATTGCTCGTCGTTCCTTTGTACAACATCTTCACCCATTCGATCAATTCCTCCGGTACTTTTCTGCGTCTCAAAGCGTACCATATAAGCTTATGAGGTACTCTGTCGAACGCTTTCTCAAGGTCCAGAAAAGCTACATGGAGGGGCTGCTTCTTCTCTCTGTGCTTTTCAAGGAGTAGTCTGGCTGAGTGTATTGCATCGATGGCTCCACAGTTGCGCACAAAGCCTGCCTGGTTGACACTTAGTTTGACGGAGTCACGGATTCTCTTGTCGAGCACTCTCTCGAAGATTTTCATGGTGTGACTGAGAAGACGAATTGGGCGGTAGTTTTCACAATCTGCTGGGCTTCCTTTTTGCTTCCAGATTGGGATAGTTATGCTTCGACTCCAGTCTTCTGGCACCTCTTTTGCGTCAACAATCTTCTGGAGAAAATTAGTTAGCCATGGTGTCCACTCATCCGGATTGATTCTCCAGAAGTCCACCGCTAAATCATCGGGTCCGTTGGCTTTACCCGGCTTCATCTTCATCATTGCCTCTCTGACCTCTGCACCATTGAGTGGATCGACTTGTGTGTGATTTGGAGTCCCCTCTGGTATTGGTGGATGTTCAAACTCTTCTGTAAAGATGGCTTTAAAATATCTTCTCCATCTCTCCAGCACGTCTTGTGGGTGTATAATGAGTTTTCCCTGCTCATTGCTGATACCATGGAACTTCTCGATGTCTGCTGCCTTCTTCCGTCTTGAACGGGCTAGTCGGTACACGCCTTTTTCTCCTTCTCGAGTGTCGAGCTTTTGGTATAGGTTATCTAGGTGGTTACTCCTAGCAATAGCCACTTGTTTCCTTGCTTTCTTTTTCGCTCGGTGATATTCATCTTTGTTCTCCTGTGTTTGTGCTATCCGGAGAGCCTTGTATGAATTTTTCTTTGCCTTCACTGCGTCTTTGACCTCTTCTGTCCAAAACCAAGTTTCTTTGTCGATGTATTTTTGACATGGCTTGGTGGATCCGAGTATGTGCTTTGCAGCTAGGTGGATCGTGCAGCGCAACGCGGTTCAGGTGTCCTGTACTCCATGTATGCTAGGTAGTCTTATCCGGGCCAGCTTTGCCTTTGTTCCAACTGTGTCTTCTTCCCTCAGTTTCCACCACTTGATTCGGCTCGTCTTTGTTTGTTCTGGCCTCGGTTTACGGGGGACTTCAATTTTCAGGTCACATATCAGTGGCTTATGTTGAGTCACTGTGGTCTCTGATGGAATGACCTTTGTGTCGAGCACCGTCTTTTTGTGTTTTCGCCTCACCAGGACAAAATCAATTTGCGACTTCCTGATTTGTGAGCCCGTTCCATGGTAATATGTGTACAGGTGGCTCGGCCTTTTTGTGAAGTTGGTGTTGGTGATGGTGAGGTTGTGCGTAGTTGCAAACTCCAGTAGTTGTTCCCCTTCTGCGTTCTTCTCACCTATGCCATATCCACCGTGACATTCACTCTCATCCGTCTGTCCAACATGGGCATTCATATCACCGGCTATGATCACATAGTCTTCTTCGGGGACTTCTGCCATCTTTTCATCTAGCATTTCCCAGAAGTCCAGCTTCTCTTAATCTGTGCATCCTGTTTGAGGGGCGTACACAGAGAAGTAGTGTACGGTCGTTTCGCATAATGCCAGCTTAATCTTCATCAACCTCCCAGTGTATCGCGTCACTTCGCACACTTGGTCTCTGAGTCTCTCTGCTACGACAATGGCTACTCCGTTTCGTGCTGTCTCAGTTCCCATATACTACAGTTTGTATCCGTCTCCAATTTCCTTGGCTTTTCCGCCCTTCCATTTAGTCTCTTGTATTGCAAGAATGTCAATCTTTCTCCTCTTTAGGTCAGCTGCAATTTCTCGAGATTTACCCGTCAGTGTTCCTACGTTGAGGGTTGCAACTCCTACGTATGATTGGGCCAGATCACTTGCGTCTCGGCGTCGTCCTTCCGTCGTGAACCCTCGCTTATTTGCCGAACAGACCGGGTCTTGTCTGATCGCACATCCTCGTGAATTTTTCGAACAGGCCGGATGGCACCTCCTGAACGCGTCGTCTACAGAGGACGCCTTAGTATTGGCGGGGTCATTTTGATTAAACTTTATCATGGTTTGATGGTTGCGACAATTGTTTTCCCGACCGTCTGCCGCATGCCTGTCGTCGGTAAGGTCCGCGATTGGTTCACGCTCACAGAGAGTAAGCGTTATCCAGTGGCACCACGAGGAGGAAAGGACCGCACCACCCGCTTCTTTATTTAACTACCTGTTAATAAACGGACATGAGAAATACATAAATCTGTAATATTACAAAATTATAATATAATTTATAATTTTGATGTGATAATATATTAAAAACGTATTACAATTTATAAATATTGACGGAGGATTTATAAAGCACAATTTGCTTCTTCATTTGACTACCTGTTTATAATAGACATGATAAATACATAAATCTGTAATATAACAAAATTATTATATAATTTATAAATATGATATGATAATTTATTAAACAACGTATTACAATCTTAAAATATTGACTGAGGATTTATAAAACATAATTTGCATCTTCATTTTACTACCTGTTATTAAACGAACATGAAAGATACATAAATCTGTAATATTATATAAATATAAAATAATTTATAATTATGATGTGATAATATATCAAATACAGTATTACAATTTTAAAATATTGAAGGAGGATTAATAAAACACAACTTGTTTCTTCATTTGACTACCTGTTAATAAAAGGACATGAGAAATACATAAATCTGTAATATTATAAAATTATAAAATAATTCATAATTTTGATGGTAAAATATATTAAATAAAGTATTACAATTTTAAAATATTGACAGAGGATTTATAAAACACAATTTGCTTCTTCATTTCACTACCTGTTAATAAACGGACATGAGAAATACATAAATCTGTAACATTATATAATTATAAAATAAGTTATAATTATGATGTGATAATATATTAATAACGTATTACAATCTTTAAATATTGACGGAGGATTAATAAAAAACAATATGCTTCTTCATTTGACTACCTGTTAATAAACGGACATGAGAAATACAAAAATCTGTAATATTAAGAAATTTTAAAAACATTTGGAATTATGATGTAATAATATATTAAATAACGTTTTACAATTTTAAAATATTGACGGATGATTTATAAAACACAATTTGCTACTTCATTTGACTACCTGTTAATAAACGGACATCAGAAATACATAAATCTGTAATATTACAAAATTATAATATAATTTTAAATTATGATGTGATAATATATTAAACAAAGTATTACAATTTTAAAATATTGACGGAGGATTAATAAAACACAATTTGCTTCTTCATTTGACTACCTGTTAATAAACGGACATGAGAAATACATAAATCTGTAATATTAAAAAATTATAAAATAATTTATAATTATGATGTGATAATATATTAAATAACGTATTACAATTTTAAAATATTGACGGAGGATTGATAAAACACAATTTGCTTCTTCATTTGACTACCTGTTAATAAACGGACATGAGAAATACATAAATCTGTAATATTATAAAATTAAAAAAAATAATTTATAATTATGATGTGATAATATATTAAATAACGTATTACAATCTTAAAATATTGACGAAGGATTAATAAAACACAATTTGCTTCTTCATTTGACTAGCTGTTAATAAACGGACATGAGAAATACAAATATCTGTAATTTTATAAAATTAAAAAATAATTTATAATTATGATGTGATAATATATTAAATAGCGTATTACAATTTTAAAATATTGACAGAGGATTAATAAAACACAATTTGCTTCTTCATTTGACTACCTTTTAATAAACAGACATGAGAAATACATAAATCTGTAATATTACAAAAAAAGGAAATATTTTATTATTGTGATGTGATAATATATAAAAAACGTATAATATTTTTAAATATTGACGAAGAATTAATAAAACACAATTTGATCTTCATTTGACTACCTGTTAATAAACAGACATGATAAATAAAAAAATGTAATATTACAAAATTATAATATAATTTATAATTATGATGTGATAATATATTAAACAAGGTATTACAATCTTAAAATATTGACGGAGGATTAATAAAACACAATTTGTATCTTCATTTGACTACCTGTTAATAAACGGACATGAGAAATACATAAATCTGTAATAATATATAATTAAAAAATAATTTATAATTATGATGTGATAATATATTAAATAACGTATAAAATTTTAAAATATTTACGGGGGATTAATAAAACCACAATTTGCTTCTTTATTTAACTACCTGTCAACAAACAGACATGAGAAATACATAAATCTGTAATATTACAAAATTATAATATAATTTATAATTTTGATGTGATAATATATTAAACAACGTATTACAATTTAAAAATATTGACGGAGGATTTATAAAGCACAATTTGCTTCTTCATTTGACTACCTGTTAATAATAGACATGAAAAATACATAAATCTGTAATATTACAAAATTATAATATAATTTATAAATATGATGTGATAATTTATTAAACAACGTTTTACAATCTTAAAATATTGACTGAGGATTTATAAAACATTATTTGCTTCTTCGTTTTACAACCTGTTATTAAACGGACATGAGAAATACATAAATCTGTAATATTATAAAATTATAAAATAATTTATAATTATGATGTGATAATATATTAAATAACGTATTACAATTTTAAAATATTGACGGAGGATTTATAAAACACAATTTGCTTCTTCATTTGACTACCTGTTAATAAACGGACATCAGAAATACAAAAATCTGTAATATTGTAAAATTATGAAATAATTTACAATTATAATGAGATAATATATTAAACAACGTATTCCAATTTTAAAATATTGGGGCAAGATCAATAAAACACAATTTGCTTCTTCATTTGACTACCTGTTAATAAACGGACATGAGAAATACATAAATCTGTAATATTATAAAATTATAAAATAATTTATAATTATGATGTGATAATATATTAAACAACGTATTACAATTTTAAAATATTGACGGAGGATTTATAAAACACAATTTGCTTCTTCATTTGACTACCTGTTAATAAACGGACATGAGAAATACATAAATCTGTAATATTATAAAATTAAAAAATAATTTATAATTATGATGTGATAATATATTAAACAACGTATTACAATTTTAAAATATTGACGGAGGATTAATAAAACACAATTTGCTTCTTCATTTGACAACCTGTTAATAAACGGACATGAGAAATACATAAATCTGTAATATTATAAAATTATAAAATAATTTATAATTATGATGTGATAATATATTAAATAAAGTATTACAATTTTAAAATATTGACGGAGGATTAATAAAACACAATTTGCTTCTTCATTTGACTACCTGTTAATAAACAGACATGAGAAATACATAAATCTGTAATATTATCAAATTATAAAATAATTTATAATTATGATGTTATAATATATTAAATAACGTATCACAATTTTAAAATATTGACGGAGGACTTATAAAACACAATTTGCTTCTTCATTTGACTACCTTTTAATAAACGGACATGAGAAATACATAAATCTGTAATATTATAAAATAATAAAATAATTTATAATTATGATGTGATAATATATTAAATAACTTATTAAAATTTTAAAATATTGACAGAGGATCAATAAAACACAATTTGCTTCTTTATTTGACTACTAGTTAATAAACAGACATGATAAATACATAAATCTGTAATATTACAAAATTATAATAATAATTTATAATTATGATGTGATAATATATTAAACAACGTATTACAATTTTAAAATATTGACGGAGGATTAATAAAACACAATTTGCTTCTTCATTTGACTACCTGTTAATAAACGGACATGAGAAATACATAAATCTGTAATATTATAAAATTATAAAATAATTTATAATTATGATGTGATAATATATTAAATAACGTATTACAATTTTAAAATATTGACGGAGGATCAATAAAACACAATTTGCTTCTTCATTTGACTACCTGTTAATAAACGGACATGAGAAATACATAAATCTGTAATATTATAAAATTATAAAATAATTTATAATTATGATGTGATAATATATTAAATAACGTATTACAATTTTAAAATATTGACGGAGGATTAATAAAACACAATTTGCTTCTTCATTTGACTACCTGTTAATAAACGGACATGAGAAATACATAAATCTGTAATATTAAAAAATTATAAAATAATTTATAATTATGATGTGATAATATATTAAACAACGTATTACAATTTTAAAATATTGACGGAGGATCAATAAAACACAATTTGCTTCTTCATTTGACTACCTGTTAATAAACGGACATGAGAAATACATAAATCTGTAATATTATAAAATTATAAAATAATTTATAATTATGATGTGATAATATATTAAATAACGTATTACAATTTTAAAATATTGACGGAGGATTAATAAAACACAATTTGCTTCTTCATTTGACTACCTGTTAATAAACAGACATGAGAAATACATAAATCTGTAATATTACAAAATTATAAAATAATTTATAATTATGATGTGATAATATATTAAATAACGTATTACAATTTTAAAATATTGACGGAGGATTAATAAAACACAATTTGCTTCTTCATTTGACTACCTGTTAATAAACGGACATGAGAAATACATAAATCTGTAATATTATAAAATTATAAAATAATTTATAATTATGATGTGATAATATATTAAATAACGTATTACAATTTTAAAATATTGACGGAGGATTAATAAAACACAATTTGCTTCTTCATTTGACTACCTGTTAATAAACGGACATGAGAAATACATAAATCTGTAATATTATAAAATTATAAAATAATTTATAATTATGATGTGATAATATATTAAATAACGTATTACAATTTTAAAATATTGACGGAGGATTAATAAAACACAATTTGCTTCTTCATTTGACTACCTGTTAATAAACGGACATGAGAAATACATAAATCTGTAATATTAAAAAATTATAAAATAATTTATAATTATGATGTGATAATATATTAAATAACGTATTACAATTTTAAAATATTGACGGAGGATTAATAAAACACAATTTGCTTCTTCATTTGACTACCTGTTAATAAACGGACATGAGAAATACATAAATCTGTAATATTATAAAATTATAAAATAATTTATAATTATGATGTGATAATATATTAAATAACGTATTACAATTTTAAAATATTGACGGAGGATTAATAAAACACAATTTGCTTCTTCATTTGACTACCTGTTAATAAACGGACATGAGAAATACATAAATCTGTAATATTATAAAATTATAAAATAATTTATAATTATGATGTGATAATATATTAAACAACGTATTACAATTTTAAAATATTGACGGAGGATTAATAAAACACAATTTGCTTCTTCATTTGACTACCTGTTAATAAACGGACATGAGAAATACATAAATCTGTAATATTATAAAATTATAAAAAAAATAATTTATAATTATGATGTGATAATATATTAAATAACGTATTACAATTTTAAAATATTGACGGAGGATTAATAAAACACAATTTGCTTCTTCATTTGACTACCTGTTAATAAACGGACATGAGAAATACATAAATCTGTAATATTATAAAAATTATAAAATAATTTATAATTATGATGTGATAATATATTAAATAACGTATTACAATTTTAAAATATTGACGGAGGATTAATAAAACACAATTTGCTTCTTCATTTGACTACCTGTTAATAAACGGACATGAGAAATACATAAATCTGTAATATTATAAAATTATAAAATAATTTATAATTATGATGTGATAATATATTAAATAACGTATTACAATTTTAAAATATTGACGGAGGATTAATAAAACACAATTTGCTTCTTCATTTGACTACCTGTTAATAAACGGACATGAGAAATACATAAATCTGTAATATTATAAAATTATAAAATAATTTATAATTATGATGTGATAATATATTAAACAACGTATTACAATTTTAAAATATTGACGGAGGATTAATAAAACACAATTTGCTTCTTCATTTGACTACCTGTTAATAAACGGACATGAGAAATACATAAATCTGTAATATTATAAAATTATAAAATAATTTATAATTATGATGTGATAATATATTAAATAACGTATTACAATTTTAAAATATTGACGGAGGATCAATAAAACACAATTTGCTTCTTCATTTGACTCCCTGTTTAAAAACGGACATGATGTGATAATATATTAAATAACGTATTAATATTCTAAAATATTGACGGAGGATTTTTAAAACACAATTTGATTCTTCATTTGACTACCTGTTAATAAACGGACATGAGAAATACATAAATCTGTAATATTATAAAATTAAAAAATAATTTATAATTATGATGTGATAATATATTAAATAACGTATTACAATTTTAAAATATTGACAGAGGATTAATAAAACACAATTTGCTTCTTCATTTGACAACCTGTTAAAAAACGGACATGAGAAATACATAAATCTGTAATATCATATAATTATATAAGAATTTATAATTATGATGTGATAATATATTGAATAACGTATTAATATTCTAAAATATTGACGGTGGATTAATAAAACACAATTTGCTTCTTCATTTGACCACCTGTTAAAAAACGGACATGAGAAATACATAAATCTGTAATATCATAAAATTATATAATAATTTATAATTATGATGTGATAATATATTAAAAACGTATTAATATTCTAAAATATTGACGGTGGATTAATAAAACACAATTTGCTTCTTCATTTGACTACCTGTTAATAAACGGACATGAGAAATACAAAAATCTGTAATATTATTAAATTACAAAATAATTTATTATTATCCTGAGATAATATATTAAACAAGGTATTACAATTTTAAAATATTGACGGAGGATTTATTAACACACAATTTGATTCTTTATTTGACTACCTGTAAAAAAAACGGACATAAGAAATATATAAATCTGTAATATTAAAAATTAAAAAAAAATAATATTTAATTATGATGTGATAATAGTTTAAATAACGTATTACAATTTTAAAATATTGAAAAAGGGTTAATAAAACACAATTTGCTTCTTCATTTGACTACCTGCTAATAAACGGACATGAGAAATACATAAATCTGTAATATTAGAAAAAATTTTAAAATAATTTATAATTATGATGTGATAATATATAAAATAACGTATTACAATTTTTAAATATTGACGGAGCATTGATAAAACACAATTTGCTTCTTCATTTGACTTTCTGTTAAAAAACGGACATGAGAAATACATAAATCTGTAATAAAACAAAATTTTTAAATAATGTATAATTATGATGTGATAATATATTAAATAACGAATTACAATTTTAAAATATTGACGGTGGATTAATAAAACACAATTTTCTTCTTCATTTGTCTACCTGTTAATAAACGGACATAAGAAATACATAAATCTGAAATATTATAAAAATACTTATGAAATATTATATTAAAAATATTATAAAAGATTTTTATACAAAAATCTGTAAAATTATAAAATTACAAAATAATTAATAATGTTGATGTGATAATATATTAAATAAAGCATTACAATTTTAAAATATTGACGGAGGATTAATAAAACACAATTTGCTTCGTCATTTGACTACCTGTAAAAAAACGGACATGAGAAATACATAAATCTGTAATATTTAAAAATTATAAATTAATTAATAATTATGATGTGATAATATATTAAATAACGTATTACAATTTTAAAATATTGACGGAGGATGAATAAAACACAACTTGCTTCTTCATTTGACTACCTGTTAAAAAACGGACGTGATAAATACAAAAATCTGTAATATTATAAAATTACAAAATAATTAATAATGTTGATGTGATAGTATATTAAATAAAGCATTACAATTTTAAAATATAAATGGAGGATTAATAAAACACAATTTCTTCTTCATTTGAATACCTGTTAATAAACGGACGTGAGAAATACATAAATCTGTAATATTAAAAAATTATAAAATAATTTATAATTATGATGTGATAATATATTAAATAACGTATTACAGTTTTAATGTATTGACGGAGGATTAATAAAACACAATTTGCTTCTTCATTTGACTACCTGTTAATAAACGGACGTGAGAAATACATAAATCTGTAATATTAAAAAATTATAAAATAATTTATAATTATGATGTGATAATATAATAAATACCGTATTACAATTTTGAAATATTGACGGAGGATGAATAAAACACAACTTGCTTCTTCATTTGACCACCTGTTAAAAAACGGACATGAGAAATACATAAATCTGTGATAATATTAAATTAGAAAAAATAATTTATAATTATGATGTTAATATATATTTAATAACGTATTACAATTTTAAAATATTGACGGAAGATTAATAAAACACAACTTGCTTCTTCATTTGACTACCTGTTAAAAAACGGAAGTGAAAAATACAAAAATCTGTAATATTTAGAAAATTACAAAATAATTAATAATGTTGATGTGATAATATATTAAATAAAGCATTACAATTTTAAAATATTGACGGAAGATTAATAAAACACAATTTGCTTCTTCATTTGATAACCTATTAATAAACGGACGTGAGAAATACATAAATCTGTAATATTAAAAAATTATACAATAATTTATAATTATGATGTGATAATATATTACATAACTTATTACAGTTTTAATGTATTGACGGAGGATTAATTAAACACAATTTGCTTCTTCATTTGACTACCTGTTAATAAACGGACGTGAGAAATACATAAATCTGTAATATTAAAAAATTATAAAATAATTTATAATTATGATGTGATAATATATTAAATAACGTATTACAATTTTAATGTGTTTACGGAGGATTAATAAAACACAATTTGCTTCTTCATTTAACTACCTGTTAATAAACGGACATGAGAAATACATAAATCTGTAATATTAAAAAATTATAAAATAATTAATAATTATGATGTGATAATATATTAAAAAACGTATTACAATTTTAAAATATTGACGGAGGATTAATAAAACACAATTTGCTTCTTCATTTGACTACCTGTTAAAAAACGGACATGAGAAATACATAAATCTGTAATAATATAAAATTAGAAAAAAAAATTTATAATTATGATGTTAATATATATTTAATAACGTATTACAATTTTAAAATATTGACGGAGGATGAATAAAACACAACTTGCTTCTTTATTTACTACCTATTAAAAAACGGACGTAAAAAATACAAAAATCTGTAATATTTACAAAATTACAAAATAATTAATAAAGTTGATGTGATAATAAATTAAATAAAGCATTACAATTTTAAAATATTTACGGAGGATTAATTAAACACAATTTGCTTCTTCATTTGAATACCTGTTAATAAACGGACGTGAGAAATACATAAATCTGTAATATTAAAAAATTATAAAATAATTAATAATTATGATGTGATAATATATTAAATAACGTATTAAAATTTTAAAATATAGACGAAGGATTAATAAAACACAATTTGCTTCTTCATTTGACTACATGTTAATAAAAGGACGTGAGAAATACAAATATCTGTAATATTAAAAAATTATAAAATAATTTATAATTAAGATGTGATAATATATTAAATAACGTATTACAATTTTAATGTGTTTACGGAAAATTAATAAAACACAATTTGCTTCTTCATTTGACTACCTGTTAATAAACGGACGTGAGAAATACATAAATCTGTAATATTAAAAAATTATAAAATAAATTATAATTATGATGTGATAATATATTAAATAACTTATTACAATTCTAATGTGTTTACGGAGGATGAATAAAACACAACTTGCTTCTTCATTTGACTACTTGTTAAAAAACGGAAGTGATAAATACAAATATCTGTAATATTAAAAAATTATACAATAATTTATAATTATGATGTGATAATATATTAAACAACGCATTACAGTTTTAATGTATTGACGAAGGATTAATAAAACTTAATTTGCTTCTTCATTTGACTGCCTGTTAATAAACGAACTTGAGAAATACATAAATCTGTAATATAAAAAAATTAAACAATAATTTATAATTATGATGTGATAATATATTAAATAACGTATTACAGTTTTAATGCATTGACGAAGGATTAATAAAACACAATTTGCTTCTTCATTTGACTACCTGTTAATAAACGGACGTGAGAAATACAAAAATCTGTAATATTATAAAATTACAAAATGATAAATAATGTTGATGTGATAATATATTAAATAACGTATTACAATTTTAATGTGTTTACGGAGGATTAATAAAACACAATTTGCTTCTTCATTTGACTACCTGTTAATAAACGGACATGAGAAATAAATAAATCTGTAATATTGAAAAATTATAAAATAATTAATAATTTTGATGTGATAATATATTAAATAACGTATTACAATTTTAAAATATTGACGGAGGATTAATAAAACACAATTTGCTTCTTCATTTGACTACCTGTTAAAAAACGGACGTGAGAAATACAAAAATCTGTAATATTATAAAATTACAAAATAATTAATAATGTTGATGTGATAATATATTAAATAACGTTTTACAATTTTAAAATATTGACGTAAGATGAATAAAACACAAATTGCTCCTTAATTTGACTACCTGTTTAAAAAGGGACATGAGATATACATAAAATTAAAAATAATACATAATTTTTAAATTATACATAATATTATAGAATTATAAAATAATTTATTATTATGATGTGATAATATATTAAAAGTCTTATTACAATTATAAAATATTGACGAAGGATAAATAAAACTGAACTTGCTTCTTAATTTACTACCTGTTAAAAAACGGACGTGAAATATACAAAAATCTGTAATATTTACAAAATTACAAAATAATTAATAATGTTGATGTGATAATATATTAAATAAAGCATTACAATTTTAAAATATTGACGGAGGATTAATAAAACACAATTTGCTTTTTCATTTGACTAGCTGTTAATAAACGGACGTGAGAAATACATAAATCTGTAATATCAAAAAATTATAAAATAATTTATAATTATGATGTGATAATATATTAAATAACGTATTACAATTTTAATGTGTTGACAGAGGATTTATAAAACACAATTTGCTTTTTCATTTGACTACCTGTTAATAAACGGACATGAGAAATACAAATATCTGTAATATTATAAAATTATATAATAATTTATAATTATGATGTGATAATATATTAAACAACGTATTACAATTTTAAAATATTGACGGAGGATTAATAAAACACAATTTGCTTCTTCATTTGACTACCTGTTAAAAAACGGACATGAGAAATACATAAATCTGTAATATTATTAAATTAAATAATAATCATTAATTATGTTGTGATAATATATTAAATAACGTATTACAATTTTAATGTGTTGACAGAGGATTAATAAAACACAATTTGCTTCTTCATTTGACTACCTGTTAATAAACGGACATGAGAAATACAAAAATCTGTAGTATTACAAAATTACAAAATAATTAATAATGTTGATGTGATAATATATTAAATAAAGCATTACAATTTTAAAATATTGACGGAGGATTAATAAAACACAATTTGCTTCTTCATTTGACTACCTGTTAATAAACGGACGTGAGAAATACATAAATCTGTAATATAAAAAAATTATACAATAATTTATAATTATGATGTGATAATATATTAAATAACGTATTACAGTTTTAATGTATTGACGAAGGATTAATAAAACACAATTTGCTTCTTCATTTGACTACCTATTAATAAACGGACGTGAGAAATACTTAAATCTGTAATATTAAAAAATTATAAATAATTTATAATTATGATGTAATAATATATTAAAAACGTATTACAATTTTAATGTGTTTACGGAGGATTAATAAAACACAATTTGCTTTGTCATTTGACTACCTGTTAATAAACAGACATGAGAAATACATAAATCTGTAATATTGAAAAATTTTAAAATTTTAATAATTATGATGTGATTATATATTAAATAACGTATTACAATTTTAAAATATTGACGGAGGATGAATAAAACACAAATGCTTCTTCATTTGACTACCTGTTAAAAAACGGACTTGATAAATACAAAAATCTGTAATATTACAAAATTACAAAATAATTAATAATGTTGATGTGATAATATATTAAATAAAGCATTACAATTTTAAAATATTGACGGAGGATTAATAAAACACAATTTGCTTCTTCATTTGACTACCTGTTAATAAACGGACGTGAGAAATACATAAATCTGTAATATTAAAAAATTATAAAATAATTTATAATTATGATGTGATAATATATTAAATAACGTATTACAGTTTTAATGTATTGACGAAGGATTAATAAAACACAATTTGCTTCTTCATTTGACTACCTGTTAATAAACGGACATGAGAAATACAAAAATCTGTAATATTATAAAATTACAAAATAATTAATAATGTTGATGTGATAATATATTAAATAACGTATTACAATTTTAATGTGTTTACGTAGGATTAATAAAACACAATTTGCTTCGTCATTTGACTACCTGTTAATAAACGGACATGAGAAATACATAAATCTGTAATATTGAAAAATTATAAAATAATTAATAATTATGATGTGATAATATATTAAATAACGTATTACAATTTTAAAATATTGACGGAGGATGAATAAAACACAACTTGCTTCTTCATTTGACTACCTGTTAAAAAACGGACGTGATAAATACAAAAATCTGTAATAATATAAAATTACAAAATAATTAATAATGTTGATGTGATAATATATTAAATAAAGCATAACAATTTTAAAATATTGATGGAGGATTAATAAAACACAATTTGCTTCTTTATTTGACTCCCTGTTAATAAACGGACGTGAGAAATACATAAATCTGTAATATTAAAATATTATAAAATAATTTGTAATAATGATGTGATAATATATTAAATAAAGTATTACAATTTTAATGTGTTGACAGAGGATTAATAAAACACAATTTGTTTCTTCATTTGACTACCTGTTAAAAAACGGACATGAGAAATACATAAATCTGTAATATTATTAAATTATAAAATAATTAATAATTGTGATGTGATAATATATTAAACAACGTATTACAATTTTAAAATATTGACGGAGGATGAATAAAACACAACTTGCTTCTTCATTTGACTACCTATTAAAAAACGGACGTGAGAAATACAAAAATCTGTAATATTATGAAATTACAAATTAATTAATAATGTTGATGTGATAATATATTAAATAACGTATTACAATTTTAAAATATTGACGTAAGATGAATAAAACACAATTTGCTCCTTCATTTGACTACCTGTTTAAAAACGGACATGAGATATACATAAAATTAAAAATAATACATAATTTTTAAATTATACATAATATTATAGAATTATAAAATAATTTATTATTATGATGTGAAAATATATAAAAAGTCTTATTACAATTTTAAAATATTTACGAAGGATAAATAAAACTGTACTTGCTTCTTAATTTACTACCTGTTAAAAAACGTACGTGAAATATACAAAAATCTGTAATATTTACAAAATTACAAAATAATTAATAATGTTGATGTGATAATATATTAAATAATGCATTACAATTTTAAAATATTGACAGAGGATTAATAAAACACAATTTGCTTCTTCATTTGACTACCTGTTAAAAAACGGACGTGAGAAATACATAAATCTGTAATATTAAAAAATTATAAAATAATTTATAATTATGATGTGATAATATATTAAATAACGTATTACAATTTTAATGTGTTGACAGAGGATTAATAACACACAATTTGCTTCTTCATTTGACTACCTGTTAATAAACGGACATGAGAAATACAAATATCTGTTATATTATAAAATTATGTAATAATTTATAATTATGATGTGATAATATATTAAACAACGTATTACAATTTTAAAATATTGACGGAGGATTTATAAAACACAATTTCCTTCTTCATTTGACCACCTGTTAAAAAACGGACATGAGAAATACATAAATCTGTAATATTATTAAATTAAAAAATAATCATTAATTATGATGTGATAATATATTAAATAACGTATTACAATTTTAAAATATTGACGGAGGATTTATAAAACACATCTTGCTTCTTCATTTGACTACCTGTTAAAAAACGGACGTTAAAAATACAAAAATCTGTAATATTACAAAATTACAAAATAATTAATAATGTTGATGTGATAATATATTAAATAAAGAATTACAATTTTAAAATATTGACGGAGGATTAATAAAACACAATTTGCTTCTTCATTTGACTACCTGTTAATAAAGGGACGTGAGAAATACATAAATCTGTAATATAAAAAATTATACAATAATTTATAATTATGATGTGATAATATATTAAATAACGTATTACAGTTTTAATGTATTGACGAAGGATTTAAAAAACACAATTTGCTTCTTCATTTGACTACCTGTTAATAAACGGACATGAGAAATACTTAAATCTGTAATATTAAAAAATTATAAAAAAATTTATAATTGTGATGTGATAATATATTAAATAACGTATTACAATTTGAAAATATTGACGAAGGATGAGTAAAACACAACTTGCTTCTTCATTTGACTACCTGTTAAAAAACGGACGTGATAAATACAAAAATCTGCAAAATAATTAATAATGTTGATGTGATAATATATTAAATAAAGCATTACAATTTTAAAATATTGATAAAGGATTAATAAAACACAATTTGCTTCTTCATTTGACTACCTGTTAATAAACGGACGTGAGAAATATATAAATCTGTAATATTAAAAAATTATAAAATAATTTATAATAATGATGTTATAATATATTAAATAACGTATTACAATTTAAAGGTGTTGACAGATGATTAATAAAACACAATTTGTTTCTTCATTTGACTACCTGTTAAAAAACGGACATGAGAAATAAACAAATCTGTAATATTAAAAAATTATACAATAATTTATAATTATGATGTGATAATATATTAAATAACGTATTACAATTTGAAAATATTTACGAAGAATGAGTAAAACACAACTTGCTTCTTCATTTGACTACCTGTTAAAAAACGGACGTGATAAATACAAAAATCTGTAATATTATAAAATTACAAAATAATTAATAATGTTGATGTGATAATATATTAAATAACGTATTACAATTTTAAAATATTGACGGAAGATTAATAAAACACAATTTGCTTCTTCATTTGACTACCTGTTAAAAAACGGACATGAGAAATACATAAATCTGTAATATTATTAAATTATAAAATAATTAATAATTATGATGTGACAATATATTAAATAACCTATTACAATTTTTAAATATTGACGGAGGATGAATAAAACACAACTTGCTTCTTCATTTGACTACCTGTTAAAAAACGGACGTGAGAAAAACAAAAATCTGTAATATTATAGAATTACAAAATAATTAATAATGTTGATTTGATAAAATATAAGAATAAAGCATTACAATTTTCAAATATTGACGGAGGATTAATAAAACACAATTTGCTTCTTAATTTGACTACCTGTTAATAAACGGACGTGAGAAATACATAAATCTGTAATATTAAAAAATTATAAAATAATTTATAATAATGATGTGATAATATATTAAATAACGTATTACAATTTTTATTTGTTGACAGAGGATTAATAAAACACAATTGTCTTCTTGATTTGACTACCTGTTAATAAACGGACGTGAGAAATAAACAAATCTGTAATATTAAAAAATTATACAATAATTTATAATTATGATGTGATAAAATATTAAATAACGTATTACAGTTTTAATGTATTGACGGAGTATTAATAAAACACAATTTGCTTCTTCATTTGACTACATGTTTATAAAAGGACGTGAGCAATACATAAATCTGTAATATTAAAAAATTATACAATAATTTATAATTATGATGTGATAATATATTAAATAACGTATTACAGTTTTAATGTATTGACGGAGGATTAATAAAACACAACTTGCTTCTTCATTTGACTACATGTTAATAACGGACGTGACAAATACATAAATCTGTAATATTAAAAAATTATAAAATAATTTATAATTATGATGTGATAATATATTAAATAACGTATTATAATTTTAATGTGTTTACGGAGGATAAATAAAACAAAATTTGCTTCTTCATTTGACTACCTTTTAATAAACGGACATGAGAAATACATAAACCGGTAATATAATTAAATTATAAAATAATTAATAATTATGATGAGATAATATATTAAATAAAGTATTACAATTTTAAAA
>WNNJ02001700.1:0-28576 GCA_012934845.2 Pomphorhynchus laevis
AATAAATAATTTTTAATTAATAATAAAAAATATTAATAATGTTTTTAATTTTAAATATTTAGGAACAGTTATAGAATTTTGAATTTTAAATTAATTTCAGTCATTACATTATGGAAACAGTAAATCAGATCAGTAATTAAATAAAAAAATTAAATAATAAATTATTATATAGCATTTTTTAAGTTTTTCATAATTTATATCAACTTAAAATAACGAATTAAAATTTAAAATAAAAGCTAATTTTTTAATTGACTAATAAATAATAGACGATGTATCAGAATAAGAATTAGAGGTCATCAGGAGGAACTGCTATGCTATCAGGTTTCGGCCCCTAACTCCTCTACCCAACATAGCAGCGGGGCCAAATACATGCTAATGATGTATTTCCTCTGAAATAACAATCTAGTATCTGATTCTAATACAAAGTATATTATTTATTATCCATCCATAAAAATTTGCCACTTAAGAGTTTAAATTTATTCTTTATATTATTGTGTTGATTTATATATTTTACTATTTTCTGCTTGATTTTATTTTTATAGTAACCTAGTTTAAAATATGTATCTATTAAATTATTTAAATGACTTTGAAGAAAGCCAATATCATTACATATTGTTGCAATTCTTAAAATTTCATTATTAAATGTATTATATTTTATATTATATGGCATGCATGAATGTTCATGCAAAAATATGTTTCTTGTAAATTTAAATATGTCATCTTTACGATATAAATTAACAGTAGTTTTAGTTAATGTCAATTTAATGTTCATATCTAGATATACACCTTCTTTATCATTAATATTGGTTTTGTTAAGAATAAGGCTTTCTGGATAAATGTGCTCACTAATTGAATAAAAATTATTAGAATTAAATACACATATATCATCAATGTATCGAAACATATATTTCATATATTTATATTGTTTAGATTTAGTTTTTACACAGTTATGAATAAATTCATATTTTTTAAAGCTTCAAAACTAGTCAGCTATAATTGGGCTACTTTTACCACCCATTGGAACACCTTTTACTTGTCTAAATATAGATGTCTTGTCTAAATATAGATGTTTTAAAAATATGTTTTAAATATAGATGTTTATAAATAATTTTGATTTATCCAACTATTTTAGGATTCTAATAATTCAATTTTATCCATATATTTATATTTACTTGAAGGTTTAGTTTTTGTTAAATAGGCATTATGGTTATAATATATATGCATATCTTTTCCGAATATAAATGTCCCTACTTTTAAATATTTCTTTAGAAATAAGATATTATAAATTGTAAATATTTGATATTGTAAATATTTTCCATCTTTGCTCCATGTGTAATATCTGTCATTAATTGACCAATCGATCTCATATATTTCTATTTTTTAAAGAACAACATTTCTATAAATTTAGATTTATAAATTTAGATCTCTACAAATCTAGATTTCTACTAAATCTAGATTTGTATAAAGCGTACTAAAATCGTATGTATTTATATTCTGAAAATTTATTCTTTTTGTGTGTTCCAAAAATTCTTTTGTTGAAAGAACTTTTGAAAGAATTCTTTTGTCGATTACAATATTTTTTGAGATATTTTATTTATTTAAGTTAAAAAATATAATTATTCTCCATAATTAACTATTGGAATTTATTTAACTTAGTAGCATTTATAAGACAAATTTAAAAGTATATATTGAGTGCATTTATTTAGAAAGCATTTAATATCTTTAATAATAAGACTATTTTGCAAAAAAAATACAAAATCATTAAATTGGCCAGAACATTTTCCATGCAAAACGTGAATAAGCACAACAATATAATCTAATAATCTATCTAAATTAATGTATTAAAAGATTTAAACAAATATACCTTAAATCAACTTCACCACCAACGTGAAGAGAATATGCACCATTTGGACGTTTTAATTTGGTTAACCATTCGCGTAGTTTCTCTCTATCGGTTATTTACGAATGTTTATTTAAGATTCTTCAGTTTAGCACAATAAACCTATTTATAATTTTGTATCCATTTTGTTGTTGCAGTGAGGCGATTGCATGTATCGCTGCGTAAGTCGGTGCCAAATGTGGATCCTGTCCCGGTCCGCCTAGGTAAAGGGAGCTTGAATTAATAGAATGGGTATCGATCTTTACCTGCAAAACCACCATTTCTATCTTGACAATCACTAAGAAAATCGATAATTCTAAAATCAAAGATGAGTACAACTGAGCATGCAATATAAATTACGATTGAGCGACATCATCGGATATTCTTTCGTTCAATAAGGATAAGGCTTGTATCGACCAATAAAGGAGCCATGTCCGACTAGAATCCATGGACTTAAATAAAAGGTGATTAATGTGATTGTTTAGATTCAAACAACGACACCTCAAACTGTGCTGGCAAATTGAATAAGGATTTTAATATATATGAAGAATGCTTTTCAGTAAGAATGACGTCACTTTGGATACACGATTACAACAAATATAAACTTTTATTAAAACATTTTACCCTTTATTTAACATTGTCGATATTGAATTACGGAATTCCGACCCAACAAACAACTTAACGGCATTCTAAACAGATTTAACAAAAATTCGTCGTAAAAATTTAATTTACAAAATTAGGATTTTTTAATCTATTAAAAATAAGGATTTACTTTTATTTAATTATAAAATTTATAGAATTATATTATGGATGTAATATAAATTTAAATTAAAAGTGTTGAATTTTTAATAGAATGAAAAATATTTTAAATGTAGAATTTTATAGAATTATAAATGATAATTTTATAGAATTAATTTTATAAATTCATCCATAATTTTATAGAATTATGGATGTAATAAATTCCACATTTAAATATCTTATAAATATAAATAAATATAATGTTTTAGAATTTCCTCTCACTTGATTCAAGATCAGTCAATTGAATCTACGTATTTTGCAAAAAAATGCTAAATAAAAATAAATAATAAATAATTATAATTATTAATTATAAATAATTAATAATTGTTATATAAGATTTTATGTAATTTATATTTATATAAAAAAAATGCTAAATAAAAATAAATAATAAATAATTATAAATAATTATAAATAATTATAAATAATTAATAATTGTTATATAAGATTTTATGTAATTTATATTTATATAAAGTTAGAATTTAAATGTATTTAAATTTCATGTATTTTCATGAATGTTCATACATGTGATATAATCGTTTGCACATAAAAGGGTTCAATAATAGGGGTTCGATATAAACCCCTATTGAAACTATTTTATTTGATTTAATTTACAAAATAAAGTTTTTTATAATCTATAAATTTTATTGTTTAAATAGCAAATAAAACGCATTTAATGGTTTGCTTTGACATAACTGAATTCCACTTGATTCAAGCTTCTCATACAAATCGCTGTCTTTGCCGTTTTCGAATACATAATCCCCTAATTCCTCGCACTTACTAGATCTCATTGATTTGCAAAGCAACATCAAAGGCGATGTCTAATTGAAGTCATTTTTCGGTTCAGATAACTGAATCTACGTATTTTATACGATATAAAATAAAAATAAATAATAAATAATTATATAAGATTTTATACAATTTATATTTATATGATAATATATATAAATAATATGAAATAATCTTGAATAATATTTTGTTGGTTTATAATTTTCCATGATAAAAATAGAAAAATTCATCTAACTTACTTAAATATTACAGAAAAATAATTTCGTATCAAGAATATATAGTCTCAGTATTTCTAGTTGAGGTTATATCACCGGGAAAACAAAGTCAACAGGTCAATAATAACTTGCTACTAGAACAAATCAGATCAGATAACTGAGTCTACGCATTTTATACTATAAATAAATTAAAATTACAGATAAATAATAAATAATTACATAAGATGTTATACAATTAATATGTATATAAAGTTAAAATTTAAAACTGAAATTTAAAAAAAAATCAATTTTTATGAATTGACTAATAAATAGCATATGATGTATCAGAATAAAATTAGAGGTCATCATGATGAACTGCTATGTTATCAGTTTACAATTTAAATTAATTAACTTACAATTTAAATTAATCTCATAAAATTAAGATAATTGGATTCCACATTAATGATATAAAAGATCAGATTAACTAACTGAGTCTACGTCTTTTATACTATATATGAATTAAAAATAAAGATTAATAATTATAAATAGCAAATGATTATATAAGATTTTATACAATTTATATTAAATAACGATAGAATTTATATTTAAAATTAAATTAAATTTTATGAATTAACAAATAAATAACAACAATGTCGTATCAGTATTTCAGTGATTCAGCAATGTAAGTGTACAACTGTTTCAAAATAAAAATAATTAAATAAATTTTGCTTAAAAATTAAGCGTTTATTAAAATAAGTAGTAATAAATTTGAAATCTACTTTTATTTCGACATTATACAACTGACATTTTAAAAAACGAATTTTAGTTGAATTATCAATTTTACAAAAAATTAAAATTTACGGAAACCATATATCGGCTTTACCTGTGATGCCAATGTGTATGAAAAATATTCTTTATAAATAGGGGTTTCTAAAGACTGTACAAAGTTAGGATCCTTTAATCGTGACCGAACCATCTAAAATGGGGAATGCATTTTAAAGTAGACAAGAATTCAATAAAATGGAAAATTTAAAATGATTAGTTTATGTCTGAAACAAGTCTAGCATTGTTTCATTGAAGTAACAAATCAACAAGCAGATTGTCAGATAGTAAAGGATCAATCCAATCTCAGTGTATTAAGCTTAGTATACGTTGAGTGTCTTAACATAAAAAACATCGAATAAAAGCTATTTTCAAAGGCTTTGATAACAAAATAACCTTTCGTAAGACCACAAAACTGGCTATCTCTGAAAACTAACCTAGGAAAAATGTAAATTAACATATCAAAAGATATTGTTTCATAAAATCGATAGATATCTAGTGATTATAAAATAAATACCTCCAATTGTTATTTTCTAATAATCGATTGCTTGTGATTCTAATGTACTACAATGATAACGTGTTGATAAATTATCACATTTTGCTAAAATATCTTCAGTCAGAATGTTTGAAATTCAAACTAGAACCTGATTCAAATAATGGTTCCTCTTCCTATAATTAAATATTTTGTAACTTAAATTACAAAAATAATATCCGAACGGAAATTAATATTTGGATCTCCCACTGCATTTTCCTTAGGTACCGAATTATAATTTCACATTTCCATTAGTTTTGATAAGTGATGGAAACATCACTTATCCCCTTTCATAAGGGGATGAATACTGCCACTATCGTTTTAGACTTATATGGTGGTCCTTCAGTATTTAGAGAAACTACATTGCGGCGACCATTTTTGCGGTGAACATTTTGAGGTAACGAGTATCGATACATTAATATCAAATTAATGCACCGATATCATATATCGGTGGATATAATATTATGCGATGCATTAATGCACCGCATATTTGTAGGTCCTGAAAAAATATGGTAAATTTAAATGTCCGAGAAATTTACAAATTCCCACAAGCAAATAGTTAGTATTAACATTAAATATTATTAAAAATATCAACACTGAAAGTATTAATAATGATTTAATTTAATAATTTAAATATAAAAACATTACAATTTAAAAATGAATGAAAATGCGATGGGAAATGTTCAGCTCGTATATTTTGTGTAAATGTATTGTGAAGTACAAAGAAAGTATAAATTATATAAAAATAAATAACTGATAAACTTTACATTTAAAATGTAAATTAAAGGTTTTATAATAAGTAAAATTGTTTTTGAGCCAACTAAAAGGTGCTAAACCTGATAACATAGTAGCTCTTCCTGGTGATTTATATTCCTTATACTGATACGACGTCTGTTATTTTTTAATAAATTCATAAAAATTGATTTTTATTTTAAATTTTAGTAAAAAATTTTATCGTTATATAAATATTAAATGTATAAAATCTTATATAATCATTTATTATTTATAATTTATCTGTAATTTTAATTTATTTATAGTATAAAATGCGTAGACTAAGTTAGCTGATCTGATTTGTTCTAGTAGCAAGTTATTATTGACCCGTTGACTTTGTTTTCCCGGTGATATAACCTCAACTAGAAATACTGAGACTATATATTCTTGATACGAAATTATTTTTCTGTAATATTTAAGTAAGTTAGATGAATTTTTCTATTTTTATCATGGAAAATTATAAACCAACAAAATATTATTCAAGATTATTTCATATTATTTATATATATTATCATATAAATATAAATTGTATAAAATCTTATATAATTATTTATTATTTATTTTTATTTTATATCGTATAAAATACGTAGATTCAGTTATCTGAACCGAAAAATGACTTCAATTAGACATCGCCTTTGATGTTGCTTTGCAAATCAATGAGATCTAGTAAGTGTGATTATTATTTATAATAATTTATCTGTAATTTTAATTTATTTATAATATAAAATGCGTAGACTCAGTTAGCTGATCTGATTTGTTCTACTAGCAAGTTATTATTGACCCGTTGACTTTGTTTTCCCGGTGATATAACCTCAACTAGAAATACTGAGACTATATATTCTTGATACCAAATTATTTTTCTGTAATATTTAAGTAAGTTAGATGAATTTTTCCATTTTTTTCATGGAAAATTATAAACCAACAAAATATTATTCAAGATTATTTCATATTATTTATATATATTATCATATAAATATAAATTGTATAAAATCTTATATAATTATTTATTATTTATTTTTATTTTATATCGTATAAAATAAGTAGATTCAGTTATCTGAACCGAAAAATGACTTCAATTAGACATCGCCTTTGATGTTGCTTTGCAAATCAATGAGATCTAGTAAGTGTGATTATTATTTATAATAATTTATCTGTAATTTTAATTTATTTATAATATAAAATGCGTAGACTCAGTTAGCTGATATATATGTAGAAGCCAGCCAACTTAATGGGCCAACAACAAAACATTTTTGTTATTGAACTGAAACTGGGCTCAATAAAATAATGATTCCCTTGATAATAAATGCTAAATAAAATATAAATAAAATCACGGTTTACCCGATAATATAGAATACACCTCTATCTCTCTATGATATCAAAAATTAGATCACTTTGACTTCAATTAATACTAGTATACAAGCACATACTGTACTGGTATCTTGGTGCAGTATATACTGCTCACCTGCTGCTCACCTGAGCAGCCAGGTGAGCACCTGAGCTGCATTACCAATTAATGGAATAAAATGGAAAATTTTACTTTTATAATTAAATGAAAGAGAATTGAAAGTATTCTAAAATATTCACTTATTAAAAGCCACAATAAGTACAAAGTATTTGGTCAATTTAAATTAATCATTTTGCAATAATAATCAAACAAAAGCACTCAACGTCACTTATTATTTAATGAAAATTCTACAAATGCTTGAAAATTATAATAATTTCTCAAACAAAACTTATAACGGATAAAAAACTTGTTAAAAAAGAAACATGCAAGAGAAGATAAAAATAAAAATCAATTCGTTAATAATTCCAATCTTATTTTTATTCTACGGCCTCAGGTCCAGCGAAATCTGAGCTGGGGGACGTCCTTGTGAAAAGAAGACAAACCTAAGAGGCGCACTAGTACCCCCAGAGGTAGCCTGAGTACCCCAGAGACGCACTTAAGTTTACCCATTCGATGACATATGCTGATCCCGTTTAAGGGCTCACGAAGCTTCGTTAAGGATACGTTTGAGTCTATCCAGGTCAGCTTTCGCTGACCATCTCACCGTAATAATGAACCCAGGTATCGTATTCCACTTGTGAAGGTAGGGAGTGGTTGATTACTAAATATGGAGAGTGCTAGTCTTTTTCTTCTTGGTGGCAGGGGCGCCATAAAATACGACCACCTGCGATTTTGAGGAGTTCACAATAAGATTTGATTTGGATAACTGGTCTTTTAATCGTAAAAATAAACGGCTGATGTCCGTGACTACATATTTGAACTAGCGCCCAGAAAACATGGATGTGGTATCATCAACGTATACCACAACATGTTAATGGCGTTTAAATTTTTTGTAGAGTATAATGGAGGTAGCAGGATACAAGATTGGAGAAAGCGGGGAGCAATGATGCTCCCCGCTTTGGTTTACAGCAGTTGGTTTACAGCAGCTTCGGTTTACATCGCTTGGTTTACAGCAGTATTTCCATATTGTTAACAATTCTCGCAGGCAACCCGGGTGACCTGAGAGAAAAAATAACAAAAGGAATGAAGATGCAGTAAATGCAGGAGAAAAATCAAGGAAAACAGCCACAGCGAGTTGATGACTATTCTCACGGCAAAACTAATGCAATTCACCTATGGCTGAATGAAGCGAGGGATCTTTTACGTACCATGAAAACCAGGGGGGTTAAATTTAGCCTACTTAGATGATCGCGGATTTTACGCGCAAGTGCTTTTTCGTAAATGGATATGAGGGTGTTTTGAATCAAAATGGGCCGAAGATATTTAAGACATTGTTATAAACACTAAAATGTGGTTTTATTCAACACAATCTATAAAGATAGTTAATTACAAGAATATTACTTTATAAGATCATAACATTCTTCAAAGCTTCAAAAATCTTCATTAAGGGTATCGCGCTGACTTTCTTCAGAGACGCGTAGATCTTCGTAATTGTTCGTTTTGATTTATCGCAAGCTCATTGACTCTGCTAAAGTTATTTATTTCCTGCGGGTCCCAACAATCGGAAATAGTGTTGTCAATCGTATTCGGTAAGTCGATGTGCAAATCTTGTTTAGTATCGATCGTATCGCTTAACGCCTGAATATATTGATTTTGAGTTGGGTCCATTATTTCGTAATGTTGCATCGGTTAATCAAACGATTGACGTTGCCCTGTTCTTATCTCTCCACTGGGAGCCAGATGCTCTGTCGATACCTTCGATATTCGTCCGGAATCATCTCGTATTGTTGAATAGGCAACATTGGAATCCAGTAATTCAACTTTATCTATGATAGGATCGTACTTAGAAGACCTGTTGAATCGTTTTACAAGCACCCTGTTAGATGTCAGCCAATCGGGTAAGCTCTGAGTGCTTGGTAGTTTTCTTGTAAATGTAAAAAATCGTTGATGTGGAGTAGCATTTGTAGCGGTACAGAGAAGGCCACGGATTGCTGATAGTGCAGATGGTAATACTTCCTCCCATTTTCTAAGACTAAGCCCGCGCGTTTCGAGACCCAATAATACTGTTTTCCATAAAGTTCCATTAATCCTCTCACATTGCGAATTGCCTTGAGGCCTAAATGGAGTTGTATGGCTGCTGGATACCCCCATGCTCAGGAGCCATTCTTTTAATTCTCGAGACAAAAAAGCAGAACCACAGTCTGAGTGTATATAGCACGGGCAGCCGCATAGAGAAAAAACTTGACTTAAACATCTTTGAACAGTTTGAGCTGAGACATCTCGAACCGCAAAACCGAATGGGTATCTACTGAATTCGTCAATCATAGTAAGTAGATATGTTGATCCATTGCTAGACTTTGGAAGCGGGCCTTTGGAGTCTATAGAAAGACGGTCCATTGGTGACATAGATTTGATAAGGTGAAGATCGACTTCAGTTGTAAAAAATCTGGGTTTTATTTTACAACATACCTTACACGACGTGATCATTTGACGAACATCGTTGGTAAAGTAGGGAAGTTCTGGGTCCTTATGTAATGCATCATACGTGAAACTCCTGGATGCATTAGCTTTTCATGTATTGTTCTGAGCGAGTCATTACTCCGCAGGACTGCACAAACATCGCGTAACATGATATCAGCTGAATAATTCCCATTGCCGGATCGATAGTGTATACCATAATTGTAGTTGGACAGTTCCATCCTCCATCGAGCAAATTTCTCGTTCTTAATTTTCCCAGCTCGTTTCCAATCAAACATGAACGAAACTGACTTTTGATCAGTAATCAATATAAACGGACGTGACACAAGGTAATGTTTCCAATGTCGAATAGCTTCAACAATGGCGGATGCCTCTTCCTCTATAATGTGATGTTTCCTCTCGTATATCAAAAATTAGATCACTTTGACCTCAATTAATACTAGTATACAATAGGGTTGCCCCAATTGCGGTATTTGAAGCGTCTGTTTCAAGTGTAAATGGAATGATCTCGTCAATAACATTAATAGTAGCATTTATAATGTCTTTCTTGATTTCCTCAATCGCATTTACTGCTATGTACTTCAAGGGGAACTGGATATTTGGCGTGGTAAGTGCGGATATCTTTGCGGAAAATTGTTTTATCCATTTGCTATAATAAGCAAAAAAGCCCATTAGTCTTTGAAGAGATGGTTTATCAGTGGATATCTTGAGGTTATGAACAGCTGATAGTCGAGAGGGATCCGGTTTGAGTATTCCATGTTGTATCTCATAGCCAAGTGTGCGTATACACAGTACACCGTATTGGCATTTGTCAGTATTGGTTTCAAGCGAATATTTAGCAATAGCTTCTTGGAATTGTTTCAGATTATTGTCATGTTCATTCTTTGTAATTCCACATACAATAATGTCGTCTAGGTAAGAGTACACTTTCTGAAGATTGTTAACTTCAATGAATTTGTTTATGTATCTTTGGAATCCCGAAACACCATTAGTGATCCCTATTGGAATTTTTCTGAACTGATATAGGTTTTCCGCGGCTTCAAAGGAGGTCATATGTCTCTCAGAAGGATTGATGTCGATTTGATAGTACGCTAACTTCAAGTCAATTTGTGAGTAATATTTATTTTTCGCGATTTCATTCACTAGTTTACTGATTTTAGGAAGCGGGTACGCGTCGAGAAGAGTAAATCGATTAATGGTACGGGAAAAATCAGCGACCAGGCGTTTGCGCCTGTTCGGAGGGATACGATAACTACTTGAGCTCTCCATGGGGGCGTGCTCTCTTCAATTACCCCTTTTGATAACATTCGGTTTATTTCGTTTCGAATAAACAGCTGATCATCGTTATTAAATTGTCTGCTTTTTGTGGTGATTGGGTGAACGTTATTACTGAGGTTTCTGAACAACAGTGGCGTTTTAATGTGCCCTACTGATGCTGCAAATATTTTCACATCAGGAAGTGATCCACCGAAATTGATTGATAGGTTTTTGTGTGATCGCAAAAATGGCAAACCCAAAATAGCATTCGTGCACAGATTGGGGAGTACGAAAAATTGAACGTAGTCGTAGCGTTGGGTTTTGAAAATGAAATTTAGTGTGAATTTCCCAACACTTTTCTGCATTGTATTTGCTGCGAGTATAACATCAATATCCGCCGGAATGATTCTTACTGAAAGAGCCCGTGCAATGTCAGCATCCAAGAAATTTAGGGAACTTCCTGTTTCAATGAGGGCTTCTATCGATAATCCGTTGATCGATAAAGCTGTCCAATTTGATCGGCGAGTTGTATCTCTGTGGAATAGGCTTGGAGAGTCAACAGTGTGCAGTAGCAATATCAACGAATTCAAAAAGAAATTACGGATGGAGGATGCCATGGGGAAAGCTGCTTTTCCGTATTTGTGATACTTTTATTATTATTTTTTGTTTCTGCAGTAAACCAGCCAATTAAGCCATGCTTTTATGTGCTGTTGAAACATTAATAATAACGGTAAGAATCCTTGAAGTCCATTCAATCAAGTTTAACATCGTTGTACAAAAAGTTATAACATTTCTTATATACCGAACGAAAATAGGTTCAAAGAGCAAAGGCTTGCTCAAATTGCTAATATTTTTCAGGTAAAATTTCAGCATTTAAAGTTGCACCTTCCCAACTCGTGTATCATGCAGATGCTGATAACGGTTCCTACTTCAATACCGTTTTATCGCACATTGATTTTTCATTGCGTAACAGGCCCAGATGGACTTCCCTCCATCTTCCTTCTTGAAATGGCACCAGTTATATACTTACAATTAGCTTCAATTTCTCGTATGTCCTTATCGTTTGGCTACGTTCCCAATAACTGGACGGAAGCAGTCGTTCGATTAACTTTTAAAAAATGAGATAGAAGTTCCATTGATAATTACAGACCTATAAGTTTGGCATGTATTGTTTGCAAAATTATAGAAAAATTAATTTCTAAACGTATTTGGGCGTATTTGGAAGGTACATTGATTTTTCATTAGTTGGCTCTTTCTCCGAGAAAAATAATTATAAATATAATTAATATAAAAATATATATTAATTATAAATTTTATTAATATAAATATACTAATAATTATTTTTCTCGTTCTCCGGGAAAATAATATTATTTTTATCGGAGAAAGAGCCAACTTACATTCTCTCCGAACACAATGTTAAAATATTGAAATTTCAGATGACCTCATTTTTTGACAAGTGAATAAATCAGTGTACAGCACACTTGTTCTATTTTTGTGAATTATCCATAGATCGAATCGTGCAAAATACACGTATGTATTCCTGTCCACATTTATAATCAGGAATAGTATCAATAAATTTTTCATGAGCGAATTGTGTGTTATCAGAGGATCAAAAGATTCTACAATTGCAACAGAAATCGGAGAATACCGTATAAACTCAAACAAAATGCAGGTAACTTCGTCTACATTATCAAACGAGGTAAGTGGTTTGTTACCATCTACTGTAAAAGAGGTAGTTGGGGAACTTCCCCTAATACCCAAATTAAAAAATCTGGCGGTTATTAAGCTACCAGCGCAAAAAGGGCGCCATAAGCTATTTAACTGCGGAAGTTTACTGAAAAATATAATGATAGAGTCATATTTCACTCAGTACGCTACTTTATAGCTGAAATCAAGATCTCCTTCGTTTCCTGGGACCTTGCGAAGGAGTATGAAACCTTTTTTTCACTACGAATTAATGGATCTTGGTACAATACAATTTAAACCTATCCAAGCTTCCATCAAAATTTCGAATCTTCCTCCCCTCCTGGATGAGAAGGATATTGAGTGCTGAGATCCTAACATAACCTAGTGTTTAAACTCATAAGAACTGACGAGCTAACTTACCCGCACTTCGATACTTGCTACGAATAGGGCTACTGGGGCTCCGGATGTGTTAAGGAGAAGTCTTGTGGGGTATGCGGCCTAACGAATTGCCCGCAAGTTGGCGGGAAGTGCTCCTCCCAGCCCAAGTGTTCAAATTGTGGAGGAGCCCACCCGGCGTGGTCCAGGAAGTGTACAAACTTCAAACTGTATTGTTCCCGCCACTGCTCATCCCACCCCAATAAAAAGATGACCCCGTAACTTTTGGTGCAGTTGCGGGTAGAATGACTGACAATGACATCATCAGGTTAGTCGACTCCACAATACAAGCAATCTTCAAGCAATTGGAGAACTTGATCCAGAAACAGCTCGCCTTATTTTTTACCGATCCAGTAATCGCCGACCCTCCGGTCCTGAAGGAATCAAAGAAAAGAGCAGCATCCTCACGCAAAGTTCCTTCTGTGAAGATCGGGAAAATGTTAAAATCTAAGGCCGAAGATGCTGCCGTTGCACTCATGGGAAATGAAGATAATGCCCGTGTGACTTTCGCCCCTCGCTCCGTCTAGGTCAAGGCAATCCCACCCAGCTAATCTAATGCGATGCAGAGTACTCGTGAGCCTTTTTCACTGAATATCCTTCAGTGGAATTCCGGAGGTGCTTCTGCCCTTAGACTTCTATCCGGTAGAGATGGATATGTCATAGTCCTCCAGGAGACGCGGTCTACCCGTCTACCCCAGGAAATTACTCTATTCATCCCTAAGCACATTTATTCCCACTATACTCCGTACATAACCCCTCCTCACTCTTCTTCGTCTCAAGGTCTTCTTACCATTGTAAATGCTCCTTAAAATCCTTCCTCATGCTAAACTACTCTTGTCCAGCCCTGTCTTGTTTAGTTATTTCACTCTGTAAGAACGGTAAACGTCTCAGTCTAGCCAATGTCTACATCCGTCCCGGTGAGATTCCCAAGAACCGTGACCTCCTGGATAGGATTATTGATAGCGGCTATGACCAGGTACTTGGTGATTTTAACGACAGAACTGGTCGTTGGATAAATGCAGCACTCCACAGAGCCAGGAAGGGTTATCTTATTTACAAACTATCTTCCACTTCCTTTCATTTCATATAAACGAACTCACTCCTCGACTTATTACTGCTCCATGAGAGGTGGTTGTTGAAACCTCACTGTACGGAGCAGTCGCGACAACATCTGACCACCTCTCATGACTTGATTCGTTAGCGGATAGAAGAGGATACGCTGCTTCGAAGGAGATTCCACTTTGATCCGATCAGAGTGTCTTTCTTTCAGGCAGCTATCTTACGCTTCCCTCGAATTGGTAATGAGAGACTAAATAAATTTAATTCCTACCTCTCTTCGCAAGCTACCGCGATAATTTCGATTACCTATAATGGTCGTATTTACAGTCCCACTCCAACAAAACTAAAGACCCTTGCGTATATGCTCCGTCTTCCCAATCTCTCTGCTTCTGCCAGACTAGTTCTCTCAAAAGAATATTGGAGCACTAGGTATAGGTTCCAGCTGGGTAAGGATAGAGCAAGCATTGATTCCCTTAATCCAGCCCAGTCTTCCTTTTGGAAGATATTCAAGAAGGAGAAGTTTGTATGTTGGAGGGATAGAACAATGGGTTGGATTAGAAAAATAGGTCTTGATAAAGTTTTGGAGGAGTCACTTTCCCTACATAATTATGGAGCCACTCAATCACCTCAACCAATCCCGCCTTGGGGATGCTTTAGGAGTAGAGATCTATCTGTCACAGATATTCTTAACTCCTGGGGGCCTCTTCCTGGCACCTCCAAATCCGTCGCTCCACTCTCTTCTCGTGTCTGTCAGCTTTTACCAGCCGATCAAAGAAGAGAAGTTGCCGTAACAATGCTATTAGCCGCCCCATCTGATATGGCAGGCATCAACATTACTAGACGTATATTTCTACCTTAAAAAAATCCGGTCTCATGTCCTAAAGACATGCGGCCCATATCGATACAAAATTCCCTCATATCGATCTACGAAAAAGCGCTTGCGCGTAGAATCCGCGATCATTTATGTAGGCGAAATTTAATCCAGCCAAGTTTCCATGGGTTCGTCAAAGGTCGCTCGGTTTATTCAGCTGTAGGAAAAGTGCATCAGTTCTGTCAGGATAATAGTCATATACTTGCTATGGCTGTTTTCCTTGATTTTTCTGCTGCATTTGACTCCATATCCATTTAATTTGTTATCTCTTCTCTAAGGTCCCTCGGGTTGCCTGCGAGAATTGTTAACAGGGTGGAGATACTGCTGTACACCAAGCTATTCTATTATGAAGACGACCCTGATGCGCGTCAGTTCTACCATATTACGGGTGTGCCCCAAGGATCCCCTCTTTCTCCTATCTTGTTCCTTGCTGTTTCCATTAAACTCTTAAAATATTAAAACGCGAACAACGTTTAGTGGTATACACTGATGATACCACAGCCCTGTTATCTGGACGCAGGTGCAAAGACATAGTCTCGGACATCAGCCGTTTCATTTTAAGATTAAAAGACGAGTTACCCAAGTCCAATCTTATTCTAAACTCTGCTAAATCGCAGGTGGATGTTCTCCATGGCAGCCCCGCAACAAAGCAAAAACTTATGAGATTAGCACTATCTGCACTCCCCTCCATTTTGACTAATCAACCACTCCCTACCTTCACAAGTCGATTAAAATACCTGTGGTTCACCGTTACGGTGAACTGGTCGGCGAAAGCTGACCTGGATAGACTTAAACGTATTCTGAAGAGAGCTAGAGAGGCCCTGAAACGGGCTCAGCATCTGTCATTGAAATAGAAAACCCAAGTGCGCCTCTGGGTTACTTGGGCTATCTCGGGATTAGTCTTCATTTCTAGAGGACGTCCCCCACAGCAAAGGCTAAGGTTTCTCAAGCTCCTCGTCTTTCGTTTAACTCAGCATAGTTCGCTCGACTGGACTCTTCGGGGGGGGGGTGAAAGACCCCTGGTGGTTTAGTCGGAAGGCGGTGTGTTGGATTGGTTGGAGGGATCAGATCTTACTAGTCATGAGGCCGTAATATAGGAAGACTAGGAAATGGATTGTCTTTGACTTTTCTGACCTGTTAGTTTCATGGCTGTTTCTATTTTTTAGTTATTTATCGGTTGTTAGTTATTAAGAACATCTTTATTATTTATTATTATCAGGAATGATCAGTTTTGATTTTATTTAACAAGTAGCCGACCGTATTATTGTGTTTCAAATTAAAAGGTTTATCCTAAATTACAAAATGCGCTTTATCTTGTATCTAAATAACTTGTTACTTCTTTTGTTTTCTCTGAAATGGTTTGACAAATATAAATCACATTCGAGACTAATGTAATCTTTCATTATATTTGCAGCTTTATGATGCACCTTATGTTATTTATGTTTTCATTTAGATGCAGCTTTATGTTATTTTGAATTTTCAATGACTAACTGTCATTCCATTATGGAATGACAAATTCCAATGGAATAACTATCATTCCATTGTTATGCTCGATGAACCTGGTTTTTATATACATCAGTGCAGAGAAAATAACTGATTAAAATAACTGACTGCAAAATACTAAAACGTCAAAAAAGAAATACCATTTTAGTTTTCATCTTCAACATTTCATTGAATTGAAGACAATATATACGTCGGCGACATACGGAACATGTTCTTGCAAACTTTGGAATAAATCGAAGTGGGTATTTTCCTAGGATAGTTCGGGCGGCGAATTCCAAATGTTAATTCCCCTCCTCGACAGTCTAAATATTTTCGGTAATCTGCCAAATCGAGATTTATACAAAACTCCACTAAGTCCCCGCAACCTACATACCCGACTAGTAATTACATCGGTGAGATAACTCACCGCACTATTCTAAATATGCCCTAGACAAAGCATTTCCAAAGCTATGAACCTCTCACGTACCGATAACATTCCAATACGGCTAAGTCAATGTTCAACTTTGTTTTCAAAGATCGATGGACAATAAACAAGTAAACAAGCTTGACAGGTAAACAAGCCGTCGGTGCAGCTCATCGAAATTCTCGTGTCTTTCCAAAAGATTTAATAATTTATTTAAAGTGGCAAATGCGTGTCAACCTCACGCTTACAAATAAAAAAATTTTACTTAAAAAACAGCAAAAGTCACATAAATTTGTTAAATTGTTTAAATGTGATCGGATTTGGCGTTTGAAACACGGCATTGAGGTTGATTTGCATACACAAATGGGTAGATGATACCACGAGAGAGGAGCAGCCACAAGGAAGGAGCGGAAGCCAAAAGAGGTAGAGTAGTTTGGGACATGTAAAAGAAAGGAATTACGGGAACGCAAGGAACAGTAATCAGGACGAGAATTGTCGAGAAAAGAAAGGTTCAGAAATGAAGGTGTATGAAAAGCTACAAGGCGGAAATCAATAAGAAGACGAATTTGAACACGACAATAAATGGTAGGCTAATCGAGAGAAGCAAGATGGTGGGATGTATGATTAAAACGAAGAAGACGGAAGAGAGTTCGGACGGCTGCGTTGACGATGTGTTGTAGTGTAAGAAAAGTGGATTTAGGAGAGTTGGAAAATAGGCTAAGGGCAACTCGATATTTGGCGTGGTAAGTGCGGAAAATTGTTTTATCCATTTGCTATAATAAGCAAAACGCCCATCAGTCTTTGAAGAGAAGGTTTATCAGTGGGTATCTTGAGGTTATGAACAGCTGATAGTCGAGAGGGATCCGGTTTGAGTATTCCATGTTGTATCTCATAGCCAAGTGTGCGTATACACAGTACACCGTATTGGCATTTGTCAGTATTGGTTTCAAGCGAATATTTAGCAATAGCTTCTTGGAATTGTTTCAGATTACTGTCATGTTCATTCTTTGTAATTCCACATACAATAATGTCGTCTAGGTAAGAGTACACTTTCTGAAGATTGTTAACTTCAATGAATTTGTTTATGTATCTTTGGAATCCCGAAACACCATTAGTGATCCCCATTGGATTTTTTCTGAACTGATATAGGTTTTCCGCGGCTTCAAAGGAGGTCATATGTCTCTCAGAAGGATTGATGTCGATTTGATAGTACGCTTCCTTCAAGTCAATTTGTGAGTAATATTTATTTTTCGCGATTTCATTCACTAGTTCACTGATTTTAGGAAGCGGGTACGCGTCGAGAAGAGTAAATCGATTAATGGTACGGGAAAAATCAGCGACCAGGCGTTTGCGCCTGTTTGAACGGGATACGATAACTACTTGAGCTCTCCATGGGGACGTGCTCTCTTCACAATTACCCCTTTTGATAACATTCGGTTTATTTCGTTTCGAATAAACAGCTGATCATCGTTATTAAATTGTCTGCTTTTTGTAGAAATTGGGTGAACGTTATTACTGAGGTTTCTGAACAACAGTGGCGTTTTTATGTGCCCTACTGATGCTGCAAATATTTTTACATCAGGAAGCGGTTCACCGAAATTGATTGATAGGTTTTTGTGTGATCGCAAAAATGGCAAACCCAAAATAGCGTTCGTGCACAGATTGGGGAGTACGAAAAATTTGAACGTAGTCGTAGCGTTGGGGTTGAAAATGAAATTTAGTGTGCATTTCCCAACACTTTTCTGCGTTGTATTTGCTGCGAGTATAACATCAATATCCGCCGGAATGATTCTTACTGAAAGAGCCCGTGCAATGTCAGCATCCAAGAAATTTAGGGAACTTCCTGTATCAATGAGGGCTTCTATCGATAATTCGTTGATCGATAAAGCTGTCCAATTTGATCGGCGAGTTGTATCTCTGTGGAATAGGCTTGGAGAGTCAACAGTGTGCAGTAGCAATATCAACGAATTCAAAAAGAAATTACGGATGGAGGATGCCATGGGGAAAGCTGCTTTTCCGTATTTGTGATACATTTATAAATAAATAAAGACTTTCTTAAATACACAAAAAAAGAAAAAGAAACATGCAATAAACCAGATCAGACACAACAATAGAAAGTCAGTAGCTCTTCAGTCTTCTAACTCTTTTCTTCTTCTATGGCCTCAGGTCCAGGGGGATCTGAGCCCCCCCCCAACCGATCCAACACGCCGCCTTCCGACTGAACCACCCGGGGTCTTTCACCCCCCCCCGAAGAATCCAATCGGCGCGGACTATGCTGGGTAAACGAGAGAAGACGAGAAGCTTAAGAAACCTTAGCCTTTGCTCTGGGGGACGTCCTCTTGAGAAGAAGACAAGTCCCGAGATAGCCCAGGTACCCCAAAGGCGCACCTGGGTTTTCCCTTTCAATGACAGATGCTGAGCCCGATTCAGGGCTCACCTAGCTTTCTTCAGGATACGTATGCTACCAATTCATTTAGATCTAGCTCTAACTGGTTATCGTCGATTTAGCCTATTGATATCATACCACCGCTAATCGCTGACGTCAACTCATTGATCTTTTATAATAATTAAATTATTAATGATATTAATATATTCTTATCTTATTAAAATTAACCTTGTGTTATTAATCATTAATAATCAAAGTTCTAAAATCAGAGTATAAACGAAATGTGTAAAAATGAAATGTTTAAAATTTTATAAAAAATAATAAAAACTATTTAATACTAAAATATTACGATATTAAAATATTTCATATATTCATTTTATATTTTTCATTTTAAATATGAAAACTCTAGACGACTTATGACTTCAAATCGTTAATCGCGACGAAGAAGGTAGTAAAATGACATCTACACTAAGAACGACTGTATGAAAAACAATCCTTCATTATTTAATATTTTAGTATAATTTAATATAATAATTAATATAATAAGAAAGATGAGCAAATGTAAATGTGAATAATAATCTCCTTGATGATCTTATCATAAGTTCATCAAGGAGATATTCCGGACTTTGTGCAACTTGACCAAGAAACAAGTTAAAATTAATAATAATTAATATAATAATATTATAATTTTAAAATAATTTCATTTATATATAATTTTTCTACGAAATTACGATGCTAGAATTTTGTAATAATTTGAGTAATTACAGACATCAATTTGCATTATGGAGTATCGAAATTTTTATTGTTGCAAAAATCCCATAAGTTAATTAAGAGTAAAACGTTTTCTGTTTTAATAGATTATACTGTTTGCTATGCCTTCTATCCTAATAATTTGTATTATCAGTGCTTTATTATGTACTGATAGAACGGTTGCATTTCTTGATGACGGAGCAGCCTGTTTAAAAGGAAAATGGCACTCAGAAACACCAATCAAACATCAAAACCTAACGGGAGAGGTAATAATTTATTATAAAATTTATTATTTAATTTATTATAAATAATAAATTGATATAATAATTACAGCCTATTTTATACATTATTTATATGAACACTAAAGTATTGTTGGGAAATTATTAATTATTAATTAATCAAAAGTAATCAACAGGAAAACAAATTGACAATATAAATATTAAAAAATATTATATATAATATAAAAATATAATTGAAATAAAGTATTTATTATTGTAAACATATTATTGTAAACTTTAAATTTATCATTATAAATTTAATATTATATTTATAAATTAAAAAATTTATTAATACATTTATTAATAATAAATGTATTTTAATACTAAAATATCGTTGAAAACTTAGCATTATTAATTATTAATCATTAAATCATTTAATGTAATCAACATGAAGACGAATTAAAATTATAAACATTTTAAAATATTATTTTATAATTTAAAAATATTTAAAAAAATTAATATACAATACAAGTAATGCAAACTTATTGTTATAATTTTAAATTTATTTATAAATTAATCTTTAAATTTATTATAAAGTTAGTATTATATTTATCAATTAAAAAATGTGTTAATATATTTATTATTTATTTAGTATTTATTATTTATTTTTTATTGGAAAATATTATTGTTGGCATTAACACTCAACGCAAAATGTTGCATTTTAATGCCGTACTTATATATGTTAATAATTAAACGATTAGGTTAATTAAAGAACAAATTAAAAAACTAAACAAAAATAGATCACAAAGGAAAGAGTTATACAATTTAAACGAGGGTACGTTTAAAATTATTAATTATTAAAAAAATATTAATAATAAATAAAATTATTGATTAGTAATGAATAAATTTATTGATAAATTACTAAATTACTATATAAAATTCATAATTATTCAATTTTGATTATGCTCATATCTAGATATACACCTTTATCATCAATATTGGTTTTGTTAAGAATAAGGCTTTCTGGATAAATTTATTCGCGAATTGGATAAAAATTATTCTAATACAAAGTATATTATTTATTATCCAACAATAATAATTTTCCGCTAATGATTTAAAGTTATTTTTAGTGTTATTGTGTTGATTTATATATTTTACTATTTTCTGGTTAATGATATTTTTGCAATAACATAGTTTAAAATATGTATCTATTAAATTATTTAAATGATTTTGAAGAAAGCCAATATCATTACATATTGTTGCAATTCTTAAAATTTCATTATTTAATGTATTATATTTTATATTATATGGTATGCATGAATGTTCATGCAAAAATATGTTTCTTGTAAATACACGTTTTTTAATATACGTTTTTAAATAAAAACAAATCAAATCAGGTAACTGAGTTACAAAAAATTAAATTATAAAATTATTAAATTAAACTATTTAATTATTTATATGATTTTGTTGCAATTCTTAAAATTTTAGAAGATGCTACCAGAGGTTAGCGAAATATCAATAAAAAATTGTTACAAATTGTTACAATTCTTCAAATTGTATTATTTAATGCGCTATTTTTATATAATCATAATATATTTATATTGATACATTCATTGTAACTAATAAGTAAACGGAAGAAACGGACATAAACTGGGTATCGGAAACCATCACAGTCCATCAACATAAAATCCGTAGACTGGTTTCTGATTATTGAGCTTCATCAGTAGGGTCCAGATTTTAAATGTGTTCAGGGATCCTCCACCACAGTTTAGAAGGGTTCATCATAAGGATGATTTTGACAAAACAACCTTCAAGTCCACAGGCGATTACAAAAGTGATTAGGCATTATATTACATAAATATATAAAGATCCTTCCCCCGATCGCAGAGCAATATGGCATTATAGTTGGTACTAATAAGTAAACGGGGGAAACGGACATAAACTGGGTATTAGAAACCATCACAGTCCATCAACAATCAAATCCCTAGACCTTGGTTTGTCACTGTTTTGAAAATTGATGGACATGTTCACATCTCCATAGGATTGGGACACATACAAATATATGTATGTATATATACATATATAATATATGTATACAAATATATGTATGAACACATACATATATATATATATGTATGTGTCATACATATGCTCTTGTATATGCTCATATATATGCTCTTGTATATTCTCATATATATGCTCTTGCATATGCTCATATAAATTATCTTGCTTTATTACTAAAAACGTAATAGTAAAAATTCAGAAAAAATGATTAAAGTTTAACTTTAGTGCTCAATATATTCAAATTACAGTTGCTGCACAGACGAGTTGTCTAGAAATTTATCAACTCAAGGATTCGAGATTGCATACGGGTTCGACCTTAATCATTGCCGAAATGTAAAGAACATCAGTCAAAAATGTTACAGACATTTTATGGATGACCTTTGTGCTTATGAATGTAACCCATACTATCACCCATGGATAATAAAGGTATTTACTAAAATAAAAACTTTTATCAAAATTTATCAAAACATTATTTGTGATGAATTAATTAAATATTTGATTAAATTCTATAGTTTTAATAAAAAGTATGAATTTAAAATGTTATTTTATTGCTAAAAAATTCATATGATTGATTTATATTAAATATTGTTTTTAAATAATTTATGTCGTAATTTACGAATTCTGATCTTTACTGTAGAGTATATTAGTTTTAAATTAAAAAATTATTTTAAATTTAAAATATTATCATAATAATGGCAACATATATCACAATATAATGGCAACAGTATCCTATTTGACTTAATTTAAAAAAATTAAAACATGTAAAATGTTAAAAATAAAATAATTATTTTTCCGATTGTGGCACGATATTATCCTCACAGGTATTGATCTTACTTTTGATACAGCAGGACGCTACTAATCAGTCTGGGTGGGTCTCATCAGCTGCTGACCCAGACCTACATTTCACGTTTCGACCCTTATTATCTGCTTTCTCCGTTGACTGAGAAAAATTTTAGCTCACAGATGCAATCAAATACAATAAAATAATTAATTTAATTTAGAATTTATGCTATTACAATCGTTCATTTGAAAATAGCTAAAAGGTATCAAAACGTTGTAACAAAATATAATATTTTTAATATAAATATAAAATAATATTTATTCAACAAATGTAAACCATAGTTTACATTTAATTTGTTTTTAGTAACCAAAATCTAATAGATAAAAATAATTACTAAAATCAGTTACTATATTTCAATTTAATAAAATATAGAAATAAATATTAAATATTAAATTAAAATTTTATTTCATTTAAAAAATTTCATTAATAAAATTAATTTTAAAACAATGTAAAATTTACGAATTAATATTGATATATTTAATATTAATATAATTTATTTGATATATTTATATATATAAAATAATAATTTTTAATATTTTTAAATATTTGCTAATAATTTTTTTAATATAAAAAAAATATTAAATAAATTATTATTTATATAAATTATTAAATAAATAATTATTAGCTAATCTACTTCAATTGCTGGTTATATTAAATAAATTTTATTTCATATTAATTGTTTATTATCATTTATAAGGTTTACATGCATCAATGAGTAAGCTTACCCTAGATGTGAATACTCAATTATGATAAATAAAATATAGTTTGTTATATATTATATAATGATTATTTATTATATTAATAATTATATATTCGATTGAATAAGGTGTATAGAATACAATCGAATAAAATCGGTTTTAGATAAAAATGTGAAATATGACTTACAAGATTAAATATCAAATGACTTGCACGATTAAATACTGTTTAATTAAATTGTCTAATTAGGTGACATTTTTAAGATAATGTATTTAAATGTATAACATTTTAGTTACATTTATTTAAACTAATATAGTTTCCATCGTATATGAAATTGTACAAATACAAAATAAATGTTTATTTAGATAATTAAGACAAAGTCCATCACAAAAAATTAAGATTATTTTTAATATTTGATGCCATATTAGATGGCGTCGATTATACCACCGCTAATCGCTGACGTCAACTCATTGATCTTTTATAATAGTAATTAAATTACCAATGATATTAATATATTCTTATCTTATTAAAATTAACCTTGTGTTAATTAATCAAATAATTATTAATCATTAATAATCAAATTATTAATCATTAATTATTAATCATTAATAATCAAAGTTCTAAAATCAGAGTATAAACGAAATGTGTAAAAATGAAATGTTTAAAATTTTATAAAAAATAATAAAAACTATTTAATACTAAAATATTACGATATTAAAATATTTCATATATTCATTTTATATTTTTCATTTTAAATATGAAAACAAAATAAGCAATTACTCTAGCGTAACTTCTCTTTATGAGATAAAAAATAAATGTTAAACTTTATCTTAAATTGCAGTTTGTTGTGTTACAAAAGCCAAAGAAAACATGCAAAGCGATCAAGAGATCGACATATCGATCAATAAAATTGGTAGTGTATCACTTAATCTTGCGACTGCACAATTCTAAATATTTGATACTGAGTTTATTTTTAATCCTAATTGAACAATTTCAAAAATATTTTTTATCTAAATTAACTACTAATTGGTAGTTACTCCCATTTAAAGTACAAAAAAATAAAAAGCGTAAAAGATTAAAAGAATATAAGTGATTTAAGAATATAAGCATCAAATGATTTCATTCTGAAAGAAACCCACAATAGAAATTTATAACTTTTATCGATACCGAATTAAAACTGAATAACCGATTTACAAATTAAGGCAAAATTTTTCGATTTTCATGTTATGAACACCTAATTGAGCAGCTAATTCTTTAAATTTACGGAGGAATTAAAGTAAATTGCTCATGAATTGAAGTAAATATGATCTGAAGATGTAAATGTGTCTCATTTTTAACGTTTGTAGCTTTTTACTTGATCGCGTGTAAGTCAGATAATCAAAAACACTTTTTGTACATACCGATTTTTGCCAAATAGAAACAGTTAGAAAAAGTTCATGCTAAATAAGCAATTGATACATGATATATATGTATTATATTGCCAACAGTGATTTGGAATAAAATAGTAACTTTTAAAATTTTTACATCAGGAGTGAAAAACGCCTTTACGCCGCCACATACGGCTCACTTCTAAGTCAAATAGTGAGGTTTTCTACATTTGTTCAGAAAATGTTAAAAACCGGTAGTTATCTCACTTGCATCCCGGGTTTTGATGATTAACTTAAAATAGATTGAATCTTATTTTTGAATTGACTTACAAGTTTTATTTGAGCCTTACCATGTCAAAAACATAAAAAGAACATTGAAAAGCAGTTATGCATTATAACAAAGACAATATGCTAAATTAGAAGGTGAGTCACCTTTTAACAAAGGTGACAAAAAGAGTAAAAGCAAAAACAAAAGTAATTTTTATACAGTGAATCAAGGAAATGCGTGAATTTTTTACATAATGAATGCGTGAATTTTTCTTAAATTGAATCGCTAAAAAGAAGTCTTTTAATAAAATACTATTTTGAAGCTTATAACGATGCTTACGGAAATTGATGTTTACAACAATTTTAAAGGGGAATTTAAAATCTTATATAACAATTATCTATTTATATAAAATCTTATTACTTCATTATTTAATTTTTATTTTTATTTATTCTCCCAATTACGGTCTCAAATCTAAACAACTATGGCCTCAGATCCTTCCTTGTCGCCGCCCTACTCGCCTGAATTCATCTCCCACTCGACGTTCGCCGCGCTCCATCCTTTATTGCATTCAAATACCGCCTCCGTACCCACTTCCTCGAAACATGATTTAGATTTTTTGCTGTTGTGGTCATGTAAGCGTGCGCGGCACACATTTGCCACGTATTTGGGCGCTTTCCTGTAGGCTATACAAAGTGTTCACACAGGAACCAGACTGGACGACGAGGCTATCCGCATCTACACGAGTCTTCGAATATGTCTAGTAGTATGTGCTCCGCATCGCTAACTATTGGTGTACATGTGGACAAATTTGGCAGACACGGATTAAACTGTGACATATCAATAGGCCGGCACTCGTCACTGCCAGGTCAGCGGAATCATCAAGCTATCTCTAACATTATTCGGTTTCCCTTGCAGCCTCGAACCTGCCGGGCTGTCACCCATCAACGGAAGGCGACCGGACGGTACGACGCTGATCCCTTGGGAGAAAGGACATGTACTTGATTGGGATCATACGTGCGTCAAATACTTAGCCGCCTGCCACGTTCCGCTATGGGGCATTGAATATTGACGTCAGATACAGAGGCACAAAAGCAGCAAAAATATGCGTGCCCGAATGTAACGTACACGAAGTTAGTAGCCGTCGCCATCGAGACGTTGGGCAGCCTCGCTAAGGAGATAACCGATTTCCTAACCTCAGTTAGAACGCGGTTAAACATTAGCTGCATTAACCGGCTAGCGAAAGCCTGTTTACTTCGCCCACAAGCGCGCCGATTCTTACTGGAACGCGGATTGTATCCGGGAAGCTCTTACCGGATAGTTCCGTTTCATTTGGATGCGTCGCACGAAAACATAATTCACCTTTCTGTCTATATTTGCACATTGCTTTGTTCATTTTCGTTATTTGTAATTTATTTATTTTTAAATATTAGAATTTTTACGATTAACTATCATCCGAACTGTGGTTGCTCGTTTAGCTGCATCACAATGTAATGAGAAAAGCAAAAAAAGTGTTAAAAATCGAATCGGTGTTGCAGAGAATTAAGTAAGTGCAATCTGCCAATCTGAGGTTTCTTGTAGAGTGTAATTACTCCAGTAAATATAAATCGGCTTTACTCAAAGCAAAGTTCCTCGTCCCTATTTTAATATTTTAACATTTAATTACAACTCGACGAATTTTTTGTTAAAAATCTTTATAGGAAATGATAGCATTTATCACTAATGAATTAAAAAGAAACAAAGAGGGCAATACATCATCAAGATAATGTTAACAAATACTAAAATAATTTCTTAGGACGATAAATACTGGAGAGAAGAGCGATTTCATAAAGTGCCTTTGTGTTGGACATCTTGTCTAAGCTGGTACGATGACTGTAAAGATGATTATACATGCTCTGATAACTGGCTTCAAGGATTTAACTGGATTGACGTGGACGGTAAAGAAAATTTTTATTTATTATACATAAATTTATATATTTAATGATAAATTCATTTTATGCATTCGTTTGTCCTTAATTCACAATTAATTCGGTTAATGTGGCTTTCATGCATTTTAATCAAAATTTAATAAAGTTGCTTCGGCTTCGATTTTGATTTTTCTTAAGATTTACGGATTAGTTAAATCCCGATTCAGTTAATAATAAAATCATAAAATATTAATAATATAATAATTCATCTTTGTGCTTATATATAATAATAAAATTGGCAGCAAAGCAGACTACGGCGATTTCCAGAATGAAAAAAATCGGTATTACGTTGTTTCTTACAAAATTTATTATAAAATTTTACTATTACTGATATTTTATAAATCAACTTTATATTTATGACTAATTAAGCAATTTATCGGTTTGTCGTTTTATACATTACCTTAAATTTACATAAAAACCAAATTTTAATGTAGGAATTACTGAATTGAATAAATTAGGTTATTTTAGTGGATTTCTTATTAATCTGTGGATTTGGTTAGGACCGTAAGATTGCGGCTGCCATTTAGTCTAATATAAATTATCTAATTTACATTATTTAAAAACTAAAGTTAAAAATATCTTCAAAAGGTACTACATTACCTTGTATAGTGCTATATATAATTATTGTTCATAGTATATTATATATAATATTGGCGTCAGATACAGAGGCACGAAAGCAGCGAAAATATGCGTGCCCATATGTAACGTACACGAAGTTAGTAGCCGTCGCCATCGAAACGTTAGGCAGCCTCGTTGAGACAACCGATTTCTTAACCTTAGTCGGAAGGCGGTTAAACATTAGCTGCATTAACTGACTAGCAAAAACCTGTTTACTTCTCCCACAATAATATAAAAATATTATAATTTTTGCATTTAAAAATTTTTGTATAGTATATTATATATAATATAATTTTTATATTATATATGATACAATTTTTGTTACTTGTCAGTGCTTCATATAATTATTCTTTATAGTATATTATATATAATATAAATATATTATAATTTTTGTATTTAAAAATTTTTGTATAATATATTATATTATATGTAATATAATTTTTATATTATATAAATATGATATAATTTTTGTTACTTGTTTGTGCT
>WNNJ02001701.1:0-11515 GCA_012934845.2 Pomphorhynchus laevis
ATCAGTAGTATGAGCTATCTTAATGTCGTTTTGGCTGTTTGCTTACTTTAAAAACAGCATTTTCTTATATTTGCTTGATTTAAGCGCCAAAATTGAAGACTCTTTAAACTTGCATATTGGACTTTTTTATTCATAACAGGCGTCTTTTGTTGCGGCATTGGGTCATTATATATTTTTTTAAAGAATTTGGCATGTGTTTATTTAAGATTGCATCAAACATGCATGATATATATTGTCATTGATTTTAATGGAATACGGCTGTTTGTTTTAAGCTACTGTCGTTTAATAACTGATTTACACTAACAAAAAGCATACAATAAGTAACCTCTGAATGTCTATCAAACGACACGATCACACATCCGAAGTATGATTAATTTGATGACGTTTCGACTTCCTGCTTAAATTTTGAAAAATAGCATTTTCACTTAATAGCTTAATTCGAACTGCTGAATTTTCATAAACTGAAAATTTGCTTGTAAAACTGTCTCTATATATATCACTAAATTTATTTGTTGCGATTAAGTATCATTCGTTATAATAATCAAAATATTATCGTTTTGTCATTGGGATTGCATTGAACAAGCATCATAAAAAAAGTATGCATTTTGTTGGAATACGGCAAAATGTAAAAAGTTGCAAAACGAACAAAATATACAAATAACGATTACCATACTATTTGTTACGTTTTTACGTCAATGATGATCGAAAGCAAAAAATCAGTAGCATGTACCAATTTTAATAACGTTTTGGCTGTCTGCTTCACTGTTAAAAATTACATTTTCTATAAATTGCTTGATTCAAGCGATAAAATTGTAGTAACTTGAAACTTGCATATTAGACCATCTTTATTTATAATAAAACGTTTTTATTGTTGCGGCATGATGTCATTTTATGTCCATCTAACAAATTAGGCATTGCATGATTAAGATTGCATCAAACATGCCTGATATTAATTGTCATGGATTTCAATCAAATACGGCAATATGTTTTAAGCTGCTGTCGTTTATTAACTGATCCACACTAATGATTAGCATACTATGTGTCAACTTCAACTGTCGAAAATGTACACAAGCACTTGTCTGTACTATAATCAATCTCAATGACGTTTCGGCTGCCTGCTTGACTTTTGAAAAATAGAATGTTCTCAATAAAGCTTAATTCTAACTGCTGAATTCTCGTAAACTAAACATTTGCTTTTTAGCTTATCTCTATTTGTATTAGTCTTTTTATTCGCTTCGTTTAAGTATCCATCGTTTTCTTATTTAAAAGATTATCGTATGTATCATTGAGATTGTATTAAACAAGCATAATAACAAGAGTCAGCATTTCAGTGGAATAGGCCAAAATGTTAAAAGCAGCAATATTTAAAAAACGTCAACAGATAACAATAAGCATACTATTTGTCACATTACAACGTCAATGATTACCGAGAGCACAAATCCGTAGTATGAGCCATCTTAATGATGTTTTGGCTGTCTGCTTGACTTTTACAAATTGCATTTTCTATAAATTGCTTGATTCGAGCGATAAAATTGTAGTAACACAAAACTTGCACATTAGACATCTTTATTTATAACAGACGTTTTTATTGTTGTCGCATTATGTCATATTACTAGCCTTAAACCGAATTTGGCATTGCATGATTTAGATTGCATCAAACATGCATGACATTAATTGTCATGGATTTCAATGGAATACAGCCATATGTATTAAGCTGCTGTCGTAAAATAACTGATCAAAACTAAAGATTAGCATACAATGTGTCACCTCTAAACTTTAAAGAAAACAAAAGCACCTATTCGTTGTATGATCAATCTCAATGACGTTTCGTCTGCCTTCTTGACTGTTTGTAAAAAGTTCTCTTAATAGCCTAATTCGAACTGCTGAATTCTCCTAAACTAAAAATATGCTTTTAAGACAATCTCTATTTATATGATAAATTTATTTGTTGCAATAAAATGTAATTCGTTAAATTTTTTGAAAAAGTATCGTATTTGTCATTGCGATTGCTTTAAACAAGAATCATAACAAGAGTATTTAATTCGTTATAATAAGACACAAAGTTAAAAGCTGCAATATGTGAAAAAAGTCAACAGAAAACGATTAGCACACTGTTTGTCACGTTTAAACTTAAATAATAACCAACAGCACAAATTAGTAGTATGAGCTATCTTAATTACGTTTCTGCTGTCTGCCTGACTTTTAAAAATAGCATTTTCTAAAAATTGCTTGATTTGAGCGCCAAAATTGTAGTAACCTAAAAAATTGAAGTAACCTGAAATAGGGCAAAATGTTATAGCTGCAATATGTAAAAATAAGTAAATAGATAACGATCAGCATACCATTTGTCACGTTGTATCCTTAATGATGACCGAGAGCACAAATCAGTAGTATGAGCCATCTTAATGTCGTTTTGGCTGTTTGCTTACTTTTAAAAACAGCATTTTCTTATATTTGCTTGATTTTAGCGCAAAAATTGAAGTAACTTTAAACTTGCATATAAGACTATCTCTATTCATAACAGGCGTTTTTTGTTGCGGCATTTGGTCATTATATATTTTTTTAAAGAATTAGGCATGTGTATGTTTAAGATTGCATCAAACGTGCATGATATATATTGTCATTGATTTCAATGGAATACGGCTATTTGTTTTAAGCTGCTGTCGTTTAATAACTTATCAACACTTACGATAAGCATACTATAAGTAACCTCTGAATGTCTACAAAACGACACAATTACACATCCGTAGTATGATCAATCTCGATGACGTTTCGACATCCTGCTTGACTTTTGAAAAATAGCATTTTCTCTTAATTGCTTAATTCGAACTGCTGAATTTTCATAAACTGAAAATTTGCTTGTAAAACTATCTCTATATATATCACTCAATTTATATGTTGCGGTAAAGCATCATTCGTTGTAATATTTAAAACATTAATATCTTATGTTTGTATAAATAATTAAAAAAAAATTTAAAACATTATCGTTTTGTCATTGAGATTGCATTGAACAAGCATCATAACAAAAGTATGCATTTCGTTGGAATACGGCAAAATGTAAAAAGTTGCAAAATGAAAAAAAACAACAAATAACGATTACTATGCTATTTGTCACGCTTTAACGTCAATGATGATCAAAAGCACAAATCAGTAGCATGTACCATGTTAATGACGTTTTGGCTGTCTGCTTTACTTTTAAAAATTGCATTTTCTATAAATTGCTTGATTCAAGCGATAAAATTGTAGTAACTTAAAACTTGCATAATAGACGAATTTGGCATTGCATGATTTAGATTGCATCAAACATGCATGACATTTATTGTCATGAATTTTAATGGAATACAGCCATATGTATTAAGCTGCTGTCGTAAAATAACTGATCAAAACAAAAGATTCGCATACTATGTGTCACCTCTAAACCTAAAAAAACAATAGCAATTATTCGTTGTATTATCAATCTCGATGACGTTTCGTCTGCCTGCTTGACTGTTTATAATAAGAAAGTTCTCTTAATAGCCTTATTCGAACTGCTGAATTCTCCTATACTAAAAATATGGTTTAAGACAATCTCTATTTATATGAGTCAATTTATTTGTTGCAATAAAATGTCATTCGTTAAATTATTTAAAAAAGTATCGTATTTGTCATTGCGATTGCTTTAAACAAGAATCATAACAAGAGTATTTAATTCGTTATAATAAGACACAAAGTTAAAAGCTGCAATATGTGAAAAAAGTCAACAGAAAACGATTAGCACACTGTTTGTCACGTTTAAACTTAAATAATAACCAACAGCACAAATTAGTAGTATGAGCTATCTTAATTACGTTTCTGCTGTCTGCCTGACTTTTAAAAATAGCATTTTCTAAAAATTGCTTGATTTGAGCGCCAAAATTGTAGTAACCTAAAAAATTGAAGTAACCTGAAATAGGGCAAAATGTTCAAAGCTGCAATATGTAAAAAAAGTAGATAGATAACGATCAGCATACCATTTGTCACGTTGTATCCTTAATGATGACCGAGAGCACAAATCAGTAGTATGAGCCATCTTAATGTCGTTTTGGCTGTTTGCTTACTTTTAAAAACAGCATTTTCTTATATTTGCTTGATTTTAGCGCCAAAATTGAAGTAACTTTAAACTTGCATATAAGACTATCTCTATTCATAACAGGCGTTTTTTGTTGCGGCATTTGGTCATTATATATTTTTTTAAAGAATTAGGCATGTGTATGTTTAAGATTGCATCAAACGTGCATGATATATATTGTCATTGATTTCAATGGAATACGGCTATTTGTTTTAAGCTGCTGTCGTTTAATAACTTATCAACACTTACGATAAGCATACTATAAGTAACCTCTGAATGTCTACAAAACGACACAATTACACATCCGTAGTATGATCAATCTCGATGACGTTTCGACATCCTGCTTGACTTTTGAAAAATAGCATTTTCTCTTAATTGCTTAATTCGAACTGCTGAATTTTCATAAACTGAAAATTTGCTTGTAAAACTATCTCTATATATATCACTCAATTTATATGTTGCGGTAAAGCATCATTCGTTGTAATATTTAAAACATTAATATCTTATGTTTGTATAAATAATTAAAAAAAAATTTAAAACATTATCGTTTTGTCATTGAGATTGCATTGAACAAGCATCATAACAAAAGTATGCATTTCGTTGGAATACGGCAAAATGTAAAAAGTTGCAAAATGAAAAAAAAAACAAATAACGATTACTATGCTATTTGTCACGCTTTAACGTCAATGATGATCAAAAGCACAAATCAGTAGCATGTACCATGTTAATGACGTTTTGGCTGTCTGCTTTACTTTTAAAAATTGCATTTTCTATAAATTGCTTGATTCAAGCGATAAAATTGTGGTAACTCAAAACTTGCATAATAGACGAATTTGGCATTGCATGATTTAGATTGCATCAAACATGCATGACATTAATTGTCATGGATTTCAATGGAATACAGCCATATGTATTAAGCTGCTGTCGTAAAATAACTGATCAAAACGCAATATTAGCATACAATGTGTCACCTCTAAACTTTAAAGAAAACAAAAGCACCTATTCGTTGTATGATCAATCTCAATGACGTTTCGTCTGCCTTCTTGACTGTTTGTAAAAAGTTCTCTTAATAGCCTAATTCGAACTGCTGAATTCTCCTATACTAAAAATATGGTTTAAGACAATCTCTATTTATATGAGTAAATTTATTTGTTGCAATAAAATGTCATTCGTTAAATTATTTAAAAAAGTATCGTATTTGTCATTGCGATTGCTTTAAACAAGAATCATAACAAGAGTATTTAATTCGTTATAATAAGACACAAAGTTAAAAGCTGCAATATGTGAAAAAAGTCAACAGAAAACGATTAGCACACTGTTTGTCACGTTTAAACTTAAATAATAACCAACAGCACAAATTAGTAGTATGAGCTATCTTAATTACGTTTCTGCTGTCTGCCTGACTTTTAAAAATAGCATTTTCTAAAAATTGCTTGATTTGAGCGCCAAAATTGTAGTAACCTAAAAAATTGAAGTAACCTGAAATAGGGCAAAATGTTCAAAGCTGCAATATGTAAAAAAAAGTTGATAGATAACGATCAGCATAACATTTGTCACGTGGTATCCATAATGATGACCGAGAGCACAAATCAGTAGTATGAGCTATCTTAATGTCGTTTTGGCTGTTTGCTTACTTTTAAAAACAGCATTTTCTTATATTTGCTTGATTAAAGCGCAAAATTGAAGACTCTTTTAACTTGCATATAAGACTATCTATATTCATAACAGGCGTTTTTTGTTGCGGCATTTGGTCATTATATATTTTTTTAAAGAATTAGGCATGTGTATGTTTAAGATTGCATCAAACGTGCATGATATATATTGTCATTGATTTCAATGGAATACGGCTATTTGTTTTAAGCTGCTGTCGTTTAATAACTTATCAACACTTACGATAAGCATACTATAAGTAACCTCTGAATGTCTACAAAACGACACAATTACACATCCGTAGTATGATCAATCTCGATGACGTTTCGACATCCTGCTTGACTTTTGAAAAATAGCATTTTCTCTTAATTGCTTAATTCGAACTGCTGAATTTTCATAAACTGAAAATTTGCTTGTAAAACTGTCTCTATATATATCACTAAATTTATTTGTTGCGATTAAGTATCATTCGTTATAATATTTAAAACATTAATATCTTATGTCTGTATAAATAATTAAAAAAAAATTTTAAACATTATCGTTTTGTCATTGAGATCGCATTGAACAAGCATCATAACAAAAGTATGCATTTCGTTGGAATACGGCAAAATGTAAAAAGTTGCAAAATGAAAAAAAACCACAATTAACGATTACTATGCTATTTGTCACGCTTCAACGTCAATGATGATCAAAAGCACAAATCAGTAGCATGTATCATGTTAATGACGTTTATGCTGTCTGCTTTACTTTTAAAAATTGCATTTTCTATAAAATGCTTGATTCAAGCGATAAAATTGTAGTAACTTAAAACCTTCTTAATAGACGAATTTGGCATTGCATGATTTAGATTGCATCAAACATGCATGACATTTATTGTCATGAATTTAAATGGAATACAGCAATATGTATTAAGCTGCTGTCGTAAAATAACTGATCAAAAAAAAGATTCGCATACTATGTGTCACCTCTAAACCTAAAAAACAATAGCAATTATTCGTTGTATTATCAATCTCGATGACGTTTCGTCTGTCTGCTTGACTGTTTATAATAAGAAAGTTCTCTTAATAGCCTTATTCGAACTGCTGAATTCTCCTATACTAAAAATATGGTTTAAGACAATCTCTATTTATATGAGTCAATTTATTTGTTGCAATAAAATGTCATTCGTTAAATTATTTAAAAAAGTATCGTATTTGTCATTGCGATTGCTTTAAACAAGAATCATAACAAGAGTATTTAATTCGTTATAATAAGACACAAAGTTAAAAGCTGCAATATGTGAAAAAAGTCAACAGAAAACGATTAGCACACTGTTTGTCACGTTTAAACTTAAATAATAACCAACAGCACAAATTAGTAGTATGAGCTATCTTAATTACGTTTCTGCTCTCTGCCTGACTTTTAAAAATAGCATTTTCTAAAAATTGCTTGATTTGAGCGCCAAAATTGTAGTAACCTAAAAAATTGAAGTAACCTGAAATAGGGCAAAATGTTATAGCTGCAATATGTAAAAAAGAGTAAATAGATAACGATCAGCATACTATTTGTCACGTTGTATCCTTAATGATGATCGAGATCACAAATCAGTAGTATGAGCCATCTTAATGTCGGTCTGGCTGTTTGCTTACTTTTAAAAACAGCATTTTCTTATATTTGCTTGATTTTAGCGCAAAAATTAAAGTAACTTTAAATTTGCATATAAGACTATCTCTATTCATAACAGGCGTTTTTTGTTGCGGCATTTGGTCATTATATATTTTTTTAAAGAATTAGGCATGTGTATGTTTAAGATTGCATCAAACGTGCATGATATATATTGTCATTGATTTCTATGGAATACGGCTATTTGTTTTAAGCTGCTGTCGTTTAATAACTTATCAACACTTACGATAAGCATACTATAAGTAACCTCTGAATGTCTACAAAACGACACAATTACACATCCGTAGTATGATCAATCTCGATGACGTTTCGACATCCTGCTTGACTTTTGAAAAATAGCATTTTCTCTTAATTGCTTAATTCGAACTGCTGAATTTTCATAAACTGAAAATTTGCTTGTAAAACTATCTCTATATATATCACTCAATTTATATGTTGCGGTAAAGCATCATTCGTTGTAATATTTAAAACATTAATATCTTATGTTTGTATAAATAATTAAAAAAAAATTTAAAACATTATCGTTTTGTCATTGAGATTACATTGAACAAGCATCATAACAAAAGTATGCATTTCGTTGGAATACGGCAAAATGTAAAAAGTTGCAAAATGAAAAAAAAAACAAATAACGATTACTATGCTATTTGTCACGCTTTAACGTTAATAATGATCAAAAGCACAAATCAGTAGCATGTACCATGTTAATGACGTTTTGGCTGTCTGCTTTACTTTTAAAAATTGCATTTTCTATAAATTGCTTGATTCAAGCGATAAAATTGTAGTAACTTAAAACTTACATAATAGACGAATTTGGCATTGCATGATTTAGATTGCATCAAACGTGCATGACATTTATTGTCATGAATTTTAATGGAATACAGCAATATGTATTAAGCTGCTGTCGTAAAATAACTGATCAAAACAAAAGATTCGCATACTATGTGTCACCTCTAAACCTAAAAAAACAATAGCAATTATTCGTTGTATTATCAATCTCGATGACGTTTCGTCTGCCTGCTTGACTGTTTATAATAAGAAAGTTCTCTTAATAGCCTTATTCGAACTGCTGAATTCTCCTATACTAAAAATATGGTTTAAGACAATCTCTATTTATATGAGTCAATTTATTTGTTGCAATAAAATGTCATTCGTCAAATTATTTAAAAAAGTATCGTATTTGTCATTGCGATTGCTTTAAACAAGCATCATAACAAAAGTATTTAATTCGTTATAATAAGACACAAAGTTAAAAGCTGCAATATGTGAAAAAAGTCAACAGAAAACGATTAGCATACTGTTTGTCACGTTTAAACTTTAATGAAAACCAAAAGCACAAAATGGTAGTTTGAGCTATCTTAATTACGTTTCTGCTGTCTGTTCGACTTTTAAAAATAGCATTTTCTATAAATTGCTTGATTTAAACGACAAAATTGTAGTAACCTATAAAAATTAAAGTAACCTGAAATAGGGCAAAATGTTCAAAGCTGCAATATGTAAAAAAAGTAGATAGATAACGATCAGCATAACATTTGTCACGTGGTATCCATAATGATGACCGAGAGCACAAATCAGTAGTATGAGCTATCTTAATGTCGTTTTGGCTGTTTGCTTACTTTTAAAAACAGCATTTTCTTATATTTGCTTGATTTAAGCGCCAAAATTGAAGACTCTTTAAACTTGCATATTGGACTTTTTTATTCATAACAGGCGTCTTTTGTTGCGGCATTGGGTCATTATATATTTTTTTAAAGAATTTGGCATGTGTTTATTTAAGATTGCATCAAACATGCATGATATATATTGTCATTGATTTTAATGGAATACGGCTGTTTGTTTTAAGCTGCTGTCGTTTAATAACTGATTAACACTAACAAAAAGCATACAATAAGTAACCTCTGAATGTCTATCAAACGACACGATCACACATCCGTAGTATGATTAATTTGATGACGTTTCGACTTCCTGCTTAAATTTTGAAAAATAGCATTTTCACTTAATAGCTTAATTCGAACTGCTGAATTTTCATAAACTGAAAATTTGCTTGTAAAACTATCTCTATATATATCACTAAATTTATTTGTTGCGATTAAGTATCATTCGTTATAATAATCAAAATATTATCGTTTTGTCATTGGGATTGCATTGAACAAGCATCATAAAAAAAGTATGCATTTTGTTGGAATACGGCAAAATGTAAAAAGTTGCAAAACGAACAAAATATACAAATAACGATTACCATACTATTTGTTACGTTTTTACGTCAATGATGATCGAAAGCAAAAAATCAAGTAGCATGTACCAATTTTAATAACGTTTTGGCTGTCTGCTTCACTGTTAAAAATTACATTTTCTATAAATTGCTTGATTCAAGCGATAAAATTGTAGTAACTTGAAACTTGCATATTAGACCATCTTTATTTATAATAAAACGTTTTTATTGTTGCGGCATGATGTCATTTTATGTCCATCTAACAAATTAGGCATTGCATGATTAAGATTGCATCAAACATGCCTGATATTAATTGTCATGGATTTCAATCAAATACGGCAATATGTTTTAAGCTGCTGTCGTTTATTAACTGATCCACACTAATGATTAGCATACTATGTGTCAACTTCAACTGTCGAAAATGTACACAAGCACTTGTCTGTACTATAATCAATCTCAATGACGTTTCGGCTGCCTGCTTGACTTTTGAAAAATAGAATGTTCTCAATAAAGCTTAATTCTAACTGCTGAATTCTCGTAAACTAAACATTTGCTTTTTAGCTTATCTCTATTTGTATTAGTCTTTTTATTCGCTGCGTTTAAGTATCCATCGTTTTCTTATTTAAAAGATTATCGTATGTATCATTGAGATTGTATTAAACAAGCATAATAACAAGAGTCAGCATTTCAGTGGAATAGGCCAAAATGTTAAAAGCAGCAATATTTAAAAAACGTCAACAGATAACAATAAGCATACTATTTGTCACATTACAACGTCAATGATTACCGAGAGCACAAATCCGTAGTATGAGCCATCTTAATGATGTTTTGGCTGTCTGCTTGACTTTTACAAATTGCATTTTCTATAAATTGCTTGATTCGAGCGATAAAATTGTAGTAACACAAAACTTGCACATTAGACATCTTTATTTATAACAGACGTTTTTATTGTTGTCGCATTATGTCATATTACTAGCCTTAAACCGAATTTGGCATTGCATGATTTAGATTGCATCAAACATGCATGACATTAATTGTCATGGATTTCAATGGAATACAGCCATATGTATTAAGCTGCTGTCGTAAAAAAACTGATCAAAACTAAAGATTAGCATACAATGTGTCACCTCTAAACTTTAAAGAAAACAAAAGCACCTATTCGTTGTATGATCAATCTCAATGACGTTTCGTCTGCCTTCTTGACTGTTTGTAAAAAGTTCTCTTAATAGCCTAATTCGAACTGCTGAATTCTCCTAAACTAAAAATATGCTTTTAAGACAATCTCTATTTATATGATAAATTTATTTGTTGCAATAAAATGTAATTCGTTAAATTTTTTGAAAAAGTATCGTATTTGTCATTGCGATTGCTTTAAACAAGAATCATAACAAGAGTATTTAATTCGTTATAATAAGACACAAAGTTAAAAGCTGCAATATGTGAAAAAAGTCAACAGAAAACGATTAGCACACTGTTTGTCACGTTTAAACTTAAATGATAACCAACAGCACAAATTAGTAGTATGAGCTATCTTAATTACGTTTCTGCCGTCTGCCTGACTTTTAAAAATAGCATTTTCTAAAAATTGCTTGATTTGAGCGCCAAAATTGTAGTAACTTAAAAAATTGAAGTAACCTGAAATAGGGCAAAATGTTATAGCTGCAATATGTAAAAATAAGTAAATAGATAACGATCAGCATACCATTTGTCACGTTGTATCCTTAATGATGACCGAGAGCACAAATCAGTAGTATGAGCCATCTTAATGTCGTTTTGGCTGTTTGCTTACTTTTAAAAACAGCATTTTCTTATATTTGCTTGATTTTAGCGCAAAAATTGAAGTAACTTTAAACTTGCATATAAGACTATCTCTATTCATAACAGGCGTTTTTTGTTGCAGCATTTAG